>JAGGAW010008619.1:0-42845 GCA_017657375.1 Termitomyces sp. T27 | reverse complement strand
GGTATGACTATCTCTTAGAGGGTTTGGAACTATGGAATTGTATGCTCTATGGGTGTTTGAAATTGGGTGACTGAGGTGCTTCTCCTGAGACTGTACAGCATGCGCTTCGCTGGGCCATGAACCTAGGCACCCAGCTGGGACTGACATTTCAGCCATCAAAAATCATCGGGCCAAACATCACGATCGAATTCCTGGGGCTGGAACTTGACTCAATCAGGATGGAAGTTCACTTGCCATGGGAGAAGCTCAATTACCTCCATGAACTTGCTTCCTCTTGGGCCTCACGCAGCACCTGCACATGCCGTGAGCTTGACGAGCTCACAGGCTACCTGCAATTTGCCTTCCAGGTCATACCTGCATCGAGAGCCTTCCTGAGAGGTCTATATGACTTCGCGGCCACTTTCCCTGGCAAGTCTTGGTTCACCCACACAGGCACATCCCTAAATCTGCCCACCGCGACATCCTCTGGTGGCACACCATTGCCATTTGCTGGAACGGCATCCATCTCCTCTCTCCCTCCTGACCTAACCTCGACATCTACACGGATGCCAGTAGTGCAAAGGGACTGGGTGGCCACTTCGGGACAAAGTGGTTCTCAGCATGATGTCCCTGCAGGCTCCACGCCAAGCATATACAAGTCAAGGAAATGTTCGCGGTCATATTTGCAGTCCTCTGCTGGGGCAAATCCCTCCGTGGTCACCATGTCACCTTCCACATCAACAACGAAGCAGTTTTCAATGCAATCCGCAACGTCTCCATCTGATCGGCACCAACAATGAAGCTCATCCACCACTTGATTGCCTTGTCCTGCCACCTTGACTTCTCTTTTTCATCTGCTTGGCTCTCTTCCTCAGAAAACTCGATTGCTGACACTGCTTCTCATTTTGCGTTTATGCGTATGTTTCAGATTGCACCGTAGCTGGACAAAACGCTGTCCTTGAAGACCCTCCAATTTGGTGGTACCAACGAAACAAGCAGCACACCAAGACCATCACATTCTATCTCTGGCATGGGCTTGCAGCCAGCACGTGAAGAACTTACTCAATGGGCCAACAGCAGTTTATCACTTATGTCCAGCTCAACAATCTCTACAACCCTGACAGCTTGATCCTCCCTGCCTCGCAGCCAGCCATCCTCTCCTGGGTTGCAAGCCTCGGCAAGCAGGTACAACCCAAAACAATCAAAGCATATCTCTCAGCAGTCTGTTCCCCCCATGTTGATGCTAGCTTACCCTTCAATGCCACAGAATCACCCCTCATACAGCGCCTTATCCGTGGCATTAAATGCTACCATGGAGAATGGGATTGCAAACCAGTTCAACCCATCACCCTCCCCATCCTCACGGCCCTTCTCTCCCAGCTCAAACCTGGTTCAACTGCTGGCTACACCGCAATCTACGCTGCATGCTGCCTCGCATACTCTGGCCTCCTGCACAGTGGCGAGTTCACAACAGGAAAGGGTGGCAAGTTCAATGCAAGCCTCAACTTGATGCACCGGTCCGTCCAATTCTTCCCCAACTTTCACAATGCTACCCATGCCCGCCTCACCCTTCCTGCCTCCAAAACTGACCCCTTCTGCAAGGGAGTCACCATCACGTTCTCCTCAGCACCCGGCCACCCCACCTGCCCCATATCTGCCCTCAAATCTCTTTTCCTTGAACTGCCCCGTGATCCTGATGCCCCCCTCTTTGAACAACCTGATGGTAAAGCTCTCTCCTATACCTATTTTGTCAAATCCATCTGCGAGGCCCTCGCACTGGCTGGCTACAACCCAAGCCTTTATGCCGGCCACAGCTTCTGCCATGGCACTGCATCAGCAACCACAGCCACAGGTTACTCAGACTATGAGATTCAGCTCCTTGAGAGGTGGCAGAGCAACTCATACAAACTCTACATCAAAAACGGCCTGGGACATATTCTCTACCTCTCTTCCCTTCTCCATCTGGCCCACACTCACCTCATCCCTTTCAAACCTCCAGCTCTTCAGGACTACACTGCATTGGCTTGAGTTCGGCCTTTTTCAGGCCATCGACTTGAGAACTTTTGGCTCAAAGAATAATCATTCTTTCCTGCAAACATGCGCCAACCTGTCAGACCTGGATGTTCCCTCTCTCAATCTCATCTCACCTCGATGCTAGTAGCTCGAATTAATGAATCGGGCAATGTGAAGAGGGTGTGATTGCCTGAGGTTAATTTGTGCCTGGACATTTCACCTTCATTGTTTGCCACCCCTTTCACTTATTTCCTTTGTCTTGTATTACTTATATCCCTGCGCTCACAGCTGAGAACAACACCGTTGTCTCACACTGTGCTTGCAGGCATGTATTTATACTTACAACCAAGTACATATACTCACTGTCATCTCACACTGCGCTCACAGTTATCGTCCGATTAGATCGCTTACATTACGTGTTTGCATCCCCACCCACCATCCCTATTTCATTTCATTTCATGCTACTATACTCTACACTACATACTCACTAGCCCTTGTAGTTAGCTTGAGTTTGGCCTCTTTCAGGCCATCAACTTGAGAACTTTTGACTCAAAGAATAATCATTCTTTCCTGCAAACACACGCTGACCTGTCTGACCCAGACGTTCCCTCTCTCAATCTCATCTTGCCTCGACGCTGGTAGCTCAAATTAAGCAAGATTGACAGGGCAATCAAGACACTGCAAAACAGCAAAGCAGCTGGGCTGGATGGGATAATACATGAGCTATGGAAAGAACTATCAGACCTATATGATGTGGCCTGTAAAGAGGAAAAACCAGGGTTCGATGTGGTAGGAGCCCTAACAATAGTTTTCAATGACATCAAATGCTATAGCATGACTGAGGGAACAAACTTCTCAGAGGGCTGGCTCTGCCCAATCTACAAAAAAGGAGACAGAACCAACATCAGAAACTACCATCCAATAACAGTCCTGAATACAGACTATAAGATCTTTACAAAAGCGCTCTCAATTAGACTCAGCAAAGTGGCGCCAACTATAATCCATCAAAACCAAGCAGGCTTCATGCCAGGTAGACGAATCGAAGACCAGACAGAACTGGCCCACATGGCGATCGAATGGTGCGAGACCATGGAAATAAATGGTATGATTGTCCACCTTGACCAGGAAAAAGCCTACAACAAAATTCTCGATGATTTCCTCTGGGCCTCACTGGAAAAATTTGTTTTCCTAGACACATCCATAGACACAGTTAAAGTGCTGTATACAGATGCCCACACTATAGTAATTGCAAATGGTGAGAAGGGCAGACCCTACCTTGTTATAAGGGGTGTGCACTAGGGGGACCCACTGTCATGCCTTCTCTTCAACATCGCCATTGGATGCCTGGCACAGATGATATGAAATTCCCACCTGAAAGGGCTAAGCCTGGAAGAAGACACAGAAAGACTCATTGCAACCCCCTTTGCAGATGACACAACCACATATTTGGCAGAAGATGATAGCTTCCAAGCCCTCCAAAACATCCTGAAGGAGTGGTGTGGAGCATCTGGAGCCAAGTTTAACATCTCCAAAACAGTGATAGTTCCTATGGGGACAAGAGAATTCAGAGAGAGACTGATAACCACCAGAAGGCAAACCCCAGATAGCCCAATGATACTTGAGAACATCAAAATAGCTAGGGAGGGGGAACCAAGCCAGCTGCTTGGAGCCTTTATAGGAAACAGAGTGGATGACATGAGCATGTGGACCCCAACAATTGAGGCAGTAACAAAAGACCTAAAGAGATGGGCCAGAGGTAACCCAACAATAGAAGGCTGCAGGCTGGTGGCTGAAATGGTTGTAGGAGGCCAAATGAAATACTGCACATGCATGCAAGGCATGCCAAAACAGATAGAAATATGGATCTCAAAGATGATAAGGGACTTCATGTGGGGTGAGAGCACCTGCCCTACAGTAGGAACAGACATGCTCCACCTCCCACATGAGAGGGGAGGGAAGAAACTACTGAACATCAAGCTGAAAAATGAGGCAATAGAGCTCATGAAAGCAAAGCGATACCTCAAACTAGACAATGATAGGCCAGACTGGGCAAAAATAGCAGATAAAATAATAAACCTACACATAGCAAAAAAGTGGAACGTGACAGATGGAAAATCGGTCAGGAATACTTTCTTGCAGAACCTTGATGTGGATGCAAGGGAGAGAAAAAATGGACTACTTCCTTCACTATAGAGAATGTTCAGAGTGGCACAGAAGCACAAAGTAGCATTTGTCCCCCTGATGCTGGAGGGAAAACTAAAGGGCAAGATGCCAATATAGTTCCACCTGGGGCTGGCAAAACAAAAGCATATCAGATTTAACTCAGAGATCTCAAGGTGTCAAAAAGAGGTTCACAACATAATAACAGTTAAGGACATGCAAGAGCTCGCTGAACAAATCGACTCAACTATGAACCCACAACACAAACCAAGACAAAACTGTGCCTGCAACCTATGCAAAGAGTTACAAGCAAAGGGATGCCTAAACCCCCATAAGTGTGGAGTGGGAGCCAAAGACCTCATTAACAGGCTAGGTCACAGATGGGACCCAAACATCCCTACAGAGAGCCGCTAAATCATGGAGGCAGAGAAAGCACTGCAAAGGGGAGAAAAGGCCATCCTGTTCAACCCAAATATGACCACCAAAGACTTCCTATGAGACAGCTTCAGGATCTTTGCTGACCCAAAGGACCTGCAGGACACAGATGACATAGACTACACCAGGTGACCTGTTAGACAATCACAGTTTACACAGATGGATCCTGCATAAAGAACCGGAGTGTTGATGCAGTGGCAGGGGCAGGAGTGTGGTTTAGGCAGGAAGATAATTGAAACCTGGCACTCCAACTTCCTGCAGAAATCACCCAATCCAACAACACTGGAGAAGTGGTGGCCATACTAGCTGCAATACAGGCAGTACCACCTAATGTGCCCCTACACATAATGAGCGATTCAAAAAGACACCCCTCACAGGCACCGGAGTCCCACACTATGTGCATAAATGCATTTCCTTTGTAGTGGCCCCCCTTCCATGAGCAACAAGTATAAACATCACCCCCAGTAAGGAGACTCGCCTATCCTAGGGTACAGAGATTGACTTTGTGAATTGTCTGTAGGCCTGCTGAGATACCACTTAAAAAAAAAAAAAGAAGATTGTCCGCCATTTAATGTTGTAATTTCACCACTTGATTATCCTAAATATTATGATTCTTTGTATTATCCAGAGTTTCATCCACAATTGTTTGCATCACCTGAATCTGTTATCAATTGGCTTACTGATATTTTTCAAGCTGCTGTACCTCTTTTAAGATTTCTTGTTTACTTTTATGAGAATTCTTTATTTGTTTGTGATATTATACATCAATCTTTTATGGACTTTGATTGCTTTGATGTATGCTCTCACCACTTTCATCCTTGTCATTACATGTCTTCTTTTCAGAATTGTAATCCTGATTTCAATGTTGTAAAATTTCATCCTGTATAGTTTTATTATACTCAGGAGCATTATATAGCTTCTTTGCTTGAACTTGATTCTTGAGTACTCGCAAAAGCTGTTTATACTCACTTTCAATGACCTAAACTACAGACAAAATTGGCACATGCCAAGACTCTTTTTCATCATTTTATGCAATATAGGCATCAGTGGCTGAATTTTTCACTTCAGAATATTGCTCTTCAACTTAAGTCATCTGATACTTCTGTTCTTTCTAACATGTTGTATTATCAACTTATGTTGCAAACTTTTGGCAAAGAAGTCACTCATGTCCTTAATATTCCTGACAATTCTTTGCAGGATCACATGCATCAAGATGAGCATATGTCTATTTTGCACCAATTGTTACATGAAATCAATAATGACTTTAATCCACTTAATTCACAGACCTTCTCAAAAAAATCCCTTCAATCTATACTTAAACATTTGCATCCATCTAGGAGACCTGTATTTACTACTACTTACAAGAGTTTAGCTTCTGCTGTTGTTTTAAGTTCTTGTTGTCAGTGCACTGATCTTATGTCATGTTCTACTTCACAGATACATTCATATATTCTGAGCTATAAGTTTATTGATCATGATATTCCTTCATCTTTTAATCTGTACTTTTACACCTTGAAATAGAATATGGTGTTAATTTGGTTTCTACTTTGACTGTTTCATCAACACTGCAGAGTAAATTAGCTTTTAAAGCTGCTTGATCTGATAAAAGAAATTTAAAGACAAAGTTAACTTTGGAAGAAAATTCTGAAATTGTTAGTAGCTGGCCTGTTGTTCTTAGTGATAAGGTTGTCATGAATTGTGCAGAGAATTATTGAAAAGCTACAATTTATAGTCTACTTGATATTTGTGCTGTTTGTGCTTGTCAGCAGAGCAAATCTCCTGTTGCACTGTTCACTGTTTCATCTAATGAAGATATTAAAAGTCTAATTTTAGATATTTCAAGGATTTTTGATAGAAAATTTAATAACAATTTTTCTGCAATTCCTTTCTTATTTTCAGGATTGATGTTAGATGTTCAAGGTATTAAACAGACATCATCTTTATCTGTTAAAATTTGCAGTGATTGTGTTCTTGATTTAAAGAAGTGAAAAATTCCAAAATTTGCATTAGCAAATCATCTTTATTATGGTAAGCTCCCTGAAAAATTTTCTGATATGGCATGGGTAGAAGAAATGGCTTGTGCTATCTATTGCAATAGTGCTGATGTCACTCATTTAAATCAATCTTCTAACTCCAAGCAGCCTAAAGTATTTCATACTTGTCTCATGATATGAATGTTATTTCTACAGCTTCTGCTTTGCCTTGCACTCCTGACTATATCAATGGAATGCTTTCAATAGTATTTATTGGGCCAGGACAGTACAAATCTCACTGTTGAAAAAATATGTTCCGTGTTTAAAAATATAAAATATGGGACTTTCTTGTGTGGTTGAAATATGAAGCTAAAAGTCCTCTCTATGCAAGTATAGAACTTGATATGCAGTCAGTTAATCAATATCCTGATGATGACATTTTGCCTGGTATTGAAGACTGAATTATTCATGATCCTAATTTATCTGTAAAGGAAGCTTTTGATATAGAAACTGCAGGCTTTTACGATCATCCTGCACTTCAAATTCATAGTGATGTTCTCAAGAATCTATAGTTTTTCTTAAAAAAAATAGGAGTGTCTGATCCTGAAAGTGTTAAAATTCAAGGTCGAACATTTACTGCTTCTGCTCTGCAAACTTTGATTCAAAAGAATGATGATTGCCCTGATCTAGTGATACATAAAGGCAATCAGGCAATTAATGAGTATAACAATTCAAAATTGTTTCTAGGTATGTTTCCTACTTTATTTCCATATGGCTGTGGTGGATTTGAAGATCCTGAGCAGCCAACAAAACTCAGCTTTGAACTTCAAGTGAATTATGCAATAGATCTTGCTGATCACATTTTTTGATATCATTATTCATTTATTTTTGTTGCATTAAATATTAAACAGCGATAGACAGCTCATTTATTTACTTTATTTACTGTTAAAAATTCAAGGTTTCAATCAGTTGCAGAGAAGCTTGTATCAATTTCACCAGAAGTTCTCTTATCTGCTGCAAAGCTTTTAGAAAAAGAAGGTAACACTCAATCTTTCTCACCTGAAGAAAAAGAAGTTTTTAATTTATTAAAAGAGGTAAATACTATTGCTGCTCATATTCCTGGTTCTCAAGGTTCAAAAATTAAATGTAGAAATGAAATTCGAAGCTATACTGCTAATTTTGGTATACCTATACTTTACTTTACAGCCAATCCTAGTGCTGTACATAGTCCAATATTTCAAGTCATCTATGGAGATACTTCTGTTAATCTTGATGATTGCTTTCCTAGTATGGTTAGTAATACTGAAAGAGCATTAAGATTAGCTAAAGATCCTGTAGCTGCTGCTGGTTTCTTCAATTTTGCTATTCAATGTATGTTTGGATATCTTTTTGGATGGGATTTTGAGAAAAATCAAAGTAAACTTGAAGGTGGAATATTAGAACATTTGGCTGCATTTTATGGCTGCAATGAATTGACTGAACGAGGACAATGGCATGCTCACTTTTTAATTTAGTTAGCAGGTGCACCTAATCCACCAGATATTCATACTCTTTTAAAATTTAATCCAGGTTATGATAAAAAATTATTTTCTTTCTTTGAAAATATTATACATCATCATCTTCCTAATATTGAAATTTCTGTTAATCCTAACTATGATCCACGGATTGAGCGGCCACCTCATGTTCTACCAGCTTCTTCTCAAACTAAAGATAAAATTGATGCATGAAAAGCTCTTCTTGATTTTGAAGTTAAAAAATGTGGTGAATTTCTTCAGCGACATGATTGTCGAGCTGTTTGTCATAAATATGGAAATGAAAATCACTGTCGATTTCAGTTTCCTCATGAGCTTATCTCTGAGTCTAAATTTGATCTTAAAACTAATTCTATCTATCTTATATGCACAGATCCTACAATTAATTATTTCAATCCAATTATCTTGGTGTATTGTTGCCATAATCATGATTTAAAATGCATTTTCTCTGGAAAACCTGCTAAAGCTGCTATGTATTATATTACTGATTATATTACTAAAATGAATTTAAAAACTTATCAAATGTTATCTCTTCTTTCTTGAGCTGTATTGCAATGTTCTAATGTTTTAAAAGAAAGTACTACTCAAGTAAGTGCTAAAAATCTCTTGCATAAATGTCTTTCACAGTTAACTAAGCAGCAGCAAATACATGCACAACAAGCAGCTTGGTATATCTGAGGTTATAATGACAGTTTTCCCTCTCATGAAACTGTTCCTATGCTTTTTAATTTATTAATGTATTATGTTCAAAAGAATTTTGTGCCTTCAAGTTTAATTGATAAGGATATTGTAGAGAATAATACCTCTTCTAATAATGCTGCTAGTGATGCTGACAATGATGATGATGATGAACAAGTCTCACTCAAGATCTATGTAAATTCAAAAGGAGAACTTCAAAAAAGTACACAAATTGATCATTATCTGCATCGTGATCAAAATTTAGCTGATATTTGCTTTTATGATTTTGTTCACTGTGTCAGACTTTTCTTTTGGGGTTTATAATCAGAGCAGATTATTTTTGATGAGATTAAATTGAGAGTGATTGGTATCAGAACGGCAATACAGAAAATAATCTGCAATAATCAATTTATAATTAACCTCCCACGGCCTGATCGTGTTCAACAACTGACAAGGACCATTGTTTACTCGCTGCTTTCTTGTCTAATTTATTCAGGGTGTATACTATGGCTATGAATGATGCTCCTCTTTGATTATGTCAATTTTGTATGAAGCCATTTAGGCCACAGGGACTTGCCAACCACCAAAAAAAATGCCAGCAATACCATTCAGCAGAGGTCTTGTCCTGAAACTGACAAATCGAACATGACCTTCAGGTAGCTCTTCAAACAGAATGTCGAGCTCTTGAAACACGTCAGTATCAAGTCTATTCATATTGTCTTCCAAATTAATGACATCAATGACAAATCCAGGGCTCTTTGACGTATCAATGCTAGGAACGACACATTTATCTGGAGATGTGAGACAAGATGTAGATGATGATGAGTTTGATGTCCCTTGGCTAGGTTTCAAGGGAAAGGAAAGGATGAAAGGTATGCATGATGTCTGTTCACTTATAATACTACCTTAACATCAAGATCCCAGAGAATGCCAACATACATGAAGCAAGAGATGACATTTTTGAGGTTCCATGCTTAAAGAATCCAAAAAAACTAGCCAGTCCTAGTAAACAACATTTGGGTATGTTTTTTGTGACTGCATTTGGTGATATCCATTGACTCATATCAAGCAGTACCAATTCAGCCTGCCACACAGTCCACAACTCAGTCCACTGCACAGCCCACAACTCAGCCTACCACACAGCCCACAACTCAGCCCACTGCTCAGCCCACAACTCAGCCTACTGCTCAGCCCACAATTAGCTTAACTAACTATTCTTGTAAGATATCTTGATGATCATTGTTATGTTGTTCACATCTTGCACAGACATGGACACACTCTCACCACTTTGACCATGTCCTCCACCCCATCTGTCTTTCCCATCTGCTGCCCAAAAAGATGACATTAGAACTACGTATCATCCGAGCCTTCACAAACCACCTGTCATACAGTCATTTGAGGATTATGGGCATGACAATGCAATACCACTGCCATCATATCACCCACGACCGTGGCTCCCCTTCCATTCTGAAAGTGAATTTACCTTTGCCAAAATAGTCCATAAAATGAGAGCATCGACTACCATGATCGATGCCCTCATCAACGTTGTGTGGAAAGTGAGTGAGGACCCAAAAGAATATTTTCTTCTAAAGAATTATTCTCATCTTGTGCACCTGTGGACTGATGCAGCCCAAAAATACTCTCCAGTTTGTTGCTTTCATCATTTCTATAGATACATTATCTAATTGATGGGTTCCTAGTTTGAAAGTGTTGAGATTAAAGTTGCCTATGGAGGATATTCATGAAGGTTTGAATTTTGGTGTTGGTCTTTGAAGGAATCCACGAGATCAATCCTTGAAGATGAATGTTTGGGGAATCTAGCAGTTTTTGAGAGTGTATTGTGGGAGAAATTTGATGGGAAACTGTGGGTTCGGTTTATAAATGAGGCTTGGACAGTGAATAGAATGTGAAATGTGCAGGTATGTTATCCTCTCTAAAAGAACCAATCACTCATTGCACAACACAGAGTCAACTCCCAGAAGATGGACGACCTCTCCTGATCTCAATCTATGCCAATAAAACTAGAGTCTCCAGCTTCAATGAGACTTCATGCCATCCAATTATGGGAAGGATCAATAATCTCCCATCCAATGTCAAGAACAGTGAAGGTCTAGGAGCTACACAAGTTATTGGCTGGATTCCTGTGGTACATATTTTGTTATCTCCTACTCTTTGTTTCATTCTGATTCTTGTCACAGTTCTCAGATGATCCTGCTGAACATGGAAAAGCCAAGTATGTCAACTTCAAGAAGGCAGTGTACCATGCATGCCTGAAGAACGATTGCAGAAGAGTCATGGACTGGTGAGATCTTTAACTGTGGCAGGAAAAATCGTCTACTCTATCCCTTTGTATTTCTCCTTGCTGCTGATTTTGAGGAGATGTGCATATTAGATTTCTAATTAATACATTATTTTCATCATGACCCAGGTGTGTGATGACACTTATACATGGTGTTAAGAGTCTGTATCTGTGTCCAGTTTGTGAAGTACCAAGAGATGAACTGTGGAATCTGTCAAAGAAGTGGCCAAGGTGGACAGCAGATGCTGCGATGGCATTATACAAGAAGTGTCATGAGATGAAAAATAAGACAGAGCAGGAAAAATGGTTCAAGTCAAAAGGTCTGTGATGTGTTGAGGTGAAAGATGCTTGTTTGATTTCCACATTCTTCTTACTTCATGATCTCCAGAATGCCTTTTGGAGTGTTTGTTTCTCAGATCCTCATGTAGTGGCAGCATTCAACGAGCTTCATAATAACTGTCATGGCATTGGCAGAAAACATCTCTTCAAGGAAGTAAAGCACCTAATTAAGATAATGCCTGCTCCTGAGCATTGTAGAGTGGCTGCTATCATTGGAGAACAGTGCGTCACTTCGTTTGAATCATATCTATTTCTCAATTTTGTGCTGCCAGGTTCAAGGCCTTCCCTTCATGGCCCAAGTTACACAACTTTAACCATTCAGTTCTCACTACTGATTTTACTGATGGCAACCACTTTTGGGATATTATGAAGGTTGACATTTTGAAATGAGTTCCTTGAACCTACTAACTTATTATACCCACAGTTATTTATCTTTGCAAGTCACAATGTCCTTGCCACAGACAAGGACAGTCTCAGCTACAAGCTTCTTCTCACGTTTAGAAAATATGTCAATATGGTCATGTGGGAAACCCTTGAAGTTCACACTACTATGACTATTGCTGCAGGTCACGAAGCTGTGGAAAAGTTTGGAGAGGCCATCAATGCAAGTTTTCATTGTTCATTCTACTATCCTTGAGCTTATGATACTATAGGCATATGACTATGCCCTCTCAGATGCTTCACCTAGTCATGTCAAGGAAAACTCCAATGATATTGATGTTGAGGCTGATTCGGATGGTGAGAATGATGCATGAAAGTATAACTTTCCAAAACTACACAATCAAACCCATGCCTTTGATGACATCGAGGACAAGGAAGTCCTCTGTGGATACAGTACGAGGTTGTTTGAGGGTCGCCATAAAACTCTCAAGCATTGGTACTGGACCAAGACCAACTTCAAGAATGTTGCATCCCAAGTGAGTCCATGTCTTGACTAATATCATATCATACTGAGTACAATAAGATTTTAACTGCTGAGCATACTCAAGTTGTATCAAATATTATTCGAGAACAGATCAATCTTGCAAAAGAAGCTAAGAAACATCGTGACCCTGGAGAATCAGAATCTGACTTTGACTCTTGTTTATCTGAAATTGACAATGCAGATATTCACACCTTTGAAAATGTCTACTTGGGTTCACCGGATAAATCCACATTGTTTGATGTAATTGAACAGGAGCATTGCAATCATCCAGTGTTCTGCAAATTCCGGGATCACAGCCTTCATTTACTTGCTGACCTCTTACAACAGGATGACAGCCTTGTCAAGCTAACAACAGACTCACGGACATTTATATCATGACTGCAAAAACTGAGTAATACCAAAATTGTGAGTGTTCTTTAGGCATATTTGCACATTCCAAAGTGTTCATAGAACTTCTTAGATCACTCGATACAAGATGATCAAACTTACATATGAGTTCTTTGTCGACTGGCAGGCACACACTGATATTCTCCATGCCAACCTGGATTGGCATGGAGGACCAAGATTTGATACTGTTATATTCAATAATGGACTTTGATATCTGTTTGCCCGACTTATCTTTGTCTTTACCATCAAGTTGACTCCCATTTTAAGCTTTGCCATGTGCTGTCAAATTGCTTGGTAGCTCTCAGCAAAGCTGCCAGTAGCTGGGCAGGGAGGCTTTTGGTAATTTGGACCCACAGGACCTGCACAGAAGACTTTTGGATTGAGGACTGCAGGTTTGTTTTCTGGCTGGGCCTGAGCAACAACTGCAGGTGCAGCGACTAGCTGGGCCTGAGCAACAACTGGAATCGGAGGCTGATTTCCGCAAGAGTTCGATTAGTGTGCACCTACATGCAATTCACACTCTCATCCATACTCCTCTGCAACATTTTCTTTTGCTTCTTTATCCAGTGTAGCAGATGGCAAAGGTGTGCACTGGACATCATCAGCCTGAGTAGTTGGTGGATTCATAATGCAAACTTTGAGAAATATCAATACACACATGCTGTGTCACGTTGTGTCAGGTTTGTTTCTTTATGTGTATTTGCAAAGCGCTAATCTAAACTAATTGTCCTCTCTCCGATGGTAACTGTTCTTGAATCCGACCAACCCTCCACTGGAACAGTCAAGTCGATCTTACCCTGCACACCTCTTGCCATTGTCAAGTGCCTTGAGTACGTTCAAGTATACAACTCCATCCTTCCATATGGCGATCATGCCTATGATAAAATCATCACTGTAATCAATTGGTTTGTTACTCTCAGTTCTCCAATGAATGAATATGTCGCTGAACCCCCAAAGATCTGAAGTGGTTGGTTGCCCACTGGCAGCGTTGCTCTCCAACAATGGTGCATGTGTCTTTTCAGTCGACATCGACTCAATACAGGTAAGTTGTACTCTCGACACATGACACATTGTGTGATGGCGTTGTTTCTCAGGAATACATGCAACAACGTGTGTAACCAGCTCCACGGAGTCCAAGGCTATGCATTGCTACCACCCACACCACATCGTTCGACCAAGCAACCTCATACTCCAAGAATGCTTGGCCTAGTCAGACGTCGTCATGTCCGCCGTTCCCAGTGCACCATACAAAGTGAAAACCGAATGGCTCAAAGATGGCTGTGTGTGTATGAATGTTTCTTCAGAGAAGAACTTCGAGACGGATGTGCATGAGAAGGTACCCAGTTGTCGCTTGTTGTATCATGCATGATCTAATATGCGTTGTAGGCATCATTGTACATCCTGACTATCAGAAAAGTTATGATATTGATGCTGCTTCGCAACCTGTATGTCTTGTCAATGGACAGGCCCACAAACACCACTAACACACCACAGGCTGCATCTACAACAGTATAAACAGGTGTCTGAGGTGCCTTTGCAATAGATGAGTCTATTAGAGAGGGCAAGTAGAGAGCATTGTAGGTAGACAGACTAGAGTTGGAGGGTAAGTTCATTCTACGAATGTATAAGATACAATGCATTGGATTGGTTGTGAAAGAGTGCTTTATCCAATCAAAAGTTGCTTGCATGATGAATGGGTGAGTTGTCACCTCATCCTCAACAGATAAAATCCTGAAATACAACTGCATAGATTTAACTGAAGTGTACGAGGAAGTGAGTAGAGGTAGATTTGCATGAGAATGACGCCATGCACAATGAGGTATGTCAGGTTAACTGTTGTCCAGCTGAGTTGCTGGGTCATTCCTGGTATAGTGTCGATGACAAGTTTACCAAAAAATGTTAGAATTACATGGATCATCCATGCACCTGTATGGAGTGTAAATGCATAACATGCAAGCAGGGAATAAGATGCTAACCCTTCACGTTAACCCAGTTTGCATTGATATTGGGGAAAGAACTACAATCCAGAGATTCCTCCACATAACGGTCACCAACCTCCTCTACCTTGACAATACTGCTACTCCATGAGCGTCCTTGCATAGCCAGGCTATGCGGTGAAATGGTACATGGCAAAGAGGGGGAAATGTCAAGATGCAGAAGCTTGATTGTTGTTGGCCGGCTCATGACAGTTGTAAGAGAAATGATACTAACCTTTCATCATGTCACATTGTGTCACATCATGTCATGTCTTGTTGACACAGATTGTCAGGTTTGTGTTGCATCTTGTTGATCATCAGGTGACTTCTCCTTTTTAAAGGTGTTCATGTCTTTCATTCCTCTCAACTTGCACCTGCAATGAATCAGCCTCCGCAGTGGGAGCTACTGGAGTGGTCCATCAGGGACTTGGTGCCCTGAGATCCATCATGTAGTGTGCGCAACCTACGTTATTCTGGGATGCCCCATGCAATATCCCAGCAAGGGTTGTGCAGCAGGACATCCGCACCAGAGGACATGCTGCTCCTCCTTGTTCAGTCTGCATGCTGCATAGAGTTTGTACCTCAAAATACTGAGCCTCTATTTCAATGAGATCTTGACTGCCATTGTATGGAGCTTGCAAGGAGAAGACATTGACTGAAGACTCGATCATCTGGACCGGACATGTTTCTGGTCATGAAATGATTATTGGTGATCTGTTGCTTGACAAGGAGATAATCAAGAACAAATTCTTCCAAGGGTCTCATACTGCCTTGGCTTCTTAGCCTCAACAGGTTCAACACACATGACAAAGCTTATCGCCTGTCTATCTCAGGAGGTGTTACAATGTTGGTCATCCTACCAGGGTCTGCAGATGTCATAGGTTTGTGGTGTTCGTTGACCCTGAGAAGGTCCTCCCATGCATTATGGACCAGTTACATGAAGATATCAACCCAGCCATCATCAACGCTTTGACTGAATCCAACTTCAGTATCTGGTTAACCCCTGAGGGAACAACCTATGTTGATGGTCAGTTATTCTTCTCTTCTCTCAGCATCTTACTAGTTCATGTGCGACTGTTATCCAGTGCTTTCTGCAAAAGGAGAAGATAAAGTTTCCACCAAGGGCAAGGATGCTGAATTAGCAAAGTGGGACAAAGAGATTCAGAAGAATATTGCGTCTAAGAAAGCAGTGGCTTTGAAAACATTGATGAAGCAACAGCAGGCTCTCATCAATGCTCAGCTTGTGGAGGAAACCAAAGTTTGGCAGCATGTCGCTGATATCCAGACAAAACTTTATTGTGGTCTTCGGTTCATGCAGAGTCTTGCTTGTTCAGGTGTCAAGCAATTCTGAGATCACATCTCCTCGGTTGCTTCGCTGATCTTGGATGGTGCGCTGGGTCATGGCTTGACCTTAGTTGGAGAAGAGGCTTTTGAGACTTACTTGGTATGCTGCAGCTTACCAGTGTCCATGTTGGCATTCACTCAATCATTGATAACAGGATTTGGCCAAGTGTACCTCTGAGAGACTTGACACCTTTTGCAAGTGGGTCCATCGTGACCCTTTGAAGTTTGAAGATCAAGGCCGTCCCCAAGGAACTTCAAAGTGAACCTTTGAATTGTAAGTTTTCCCCTCATTGTGGAAGTAGTTGCTAAACCTGGACATTGTATACTTAGAGTTGGTAATCCGTGTTCTCTTGCGACTACAAACGCTCTCAGAGCAGGTGCCATTTGATGCCATGACATTCTCGTATGCATATCCCTTGCTAGGACAAGTATTACTTCAAGGTGGTATCTCAGCGGAAGAAGAAGAAGATGCACTCGAACAAGTTGCTCTTACCCTTACCATCATCAGATTCCACAGTGGCAAATGTTTGTTACTTTTTCTCTGATCTTTGGTGACTGACTCAATTCGAACAAATAGTTGTGAACCCAGCATTCTCTTGTATATAGACAACTGAAAAGCTTCTTCATGTGATCAGACAACAGCTGAAGCTCAGCAAAGATGCTTCATCTGCTCTTGTTGAACTGGGTGAAGCTATACAAGCCACAGCTTCAGCGAAAGAAATATCTGTCCTACTACAGGGAACACTAGTGCAAGAAGTATATGTTCAAAGTTCTTGTCTTCAGACTCTTCAAGTGTGTTCCTTGTTTTTGAGTATCGTATGCTACTAAACTGTGAACAGCCCTTTGATTTGATGGACCTTGATTGGTCCCCCGAGCTTCTGTTAGCTTGTCATGATGAAGATGAACAGAACACGAGATTGGCTCGTCATCTGTGGGAGGATAATAGTCTGGACGTTCCAGAGCAGTTCCTCAACACTTTGCTTGATTATCTTGGTAGGTGTCATGCAGATGGACTTCAACTAACTCATTCACCCTTCGAACAGGATACAAGCATGCCTACGTATGCTCTAGTGCTGCTGCTGCTATAGCTGAGGGCATTGAACACTGGCCGCAATCGATTCAAAGAGTCATTCAGGTTTTGCAAGATTTCTACAGAGAAAAGGTTGGCTAATCTTCTACTTGTGACCCATGCCATCTCTAACAAAGACTGAAGGCTAAGATACTGGCTCCAGAATATGATGAATATGTATGCACATCTTAATTATCCAAGCTTAATCTAGAGACTCATGATGTTATCAGGGAATGATCATTGCACAGAGCCTTGATAGGGCTGACCCCTGGCCAGCCTGACTCACAATCGCACAAACTCTTGAGCAGCTCTCTCCCATGTTCATGCTGGCTGATATCAAGCCTTTCTTCTGATTCTTGATCAATGATCAAGCTCTAGGTGATCGTGTTGCTGAGGTTTATCGTGGGATGCTTAATGCTGGTACCACTATCATCGACCACCATGGTGCTGAACGACTAGCAGCCCTTATCTCTTTCTTTGAAAACCATCTGGCGCAGCCCAGCCCTGCAACCGAGACCAACGATCAAATAAAAGAAGCGGTCATCATCCTTTTTGGTCGTCTCGCATGCCATTTGGACTCTACTGATCCACATATACCAACAATTGTAGACCGACTTGTCAAAGCCCTCAAAACTCCTGCAGAGCAAGTGGAAATTGCAGTATCAGACTGTCTGTCGCCTTTAGTCCAACTGATGCAACCAAGGCTTGCAGTGTTAGTTGATAATTTGATGGATGACTTGCTCAACTCTCCCAAATACACTACTTGTTGCGGTGCAGCGTATGGTCTCACTGGTGTTCTCAAAGGCACCGGGATTGGTGGGATGAAGGAATTTGACGTCATTACCTGGTTACGTGCTGCTACTGAAGACAAGAAGTGATATGAACCTCGTCAAGGGGTCATGTTTGCTTTCAAAACGCTTTCCAATACTTTAGGACAACTTTTTGAACCTTATATAACTTATGCACTGCCTCTACTCCTCTCTTTGTTCGGCAATGCCACCGCCGATGTCCGAGAAGCTACCCAAGATGCTGCATGAGTGATCATAAGCAATCTCTCAGGTTATGGAGTCAAACTTATCCTGCCATCGCTACTTGAAGGATTAGATGAAAAGCAATGGCAGATGAAGAAGGGATCAATTGAACTGTTGGGGATGATGGCCTATCATTCACCTTGTTTTCCGTTTCCCTGCCTATTGTTATCCCTTGCCTGACTGGAGTTCTCACCGATTCACATGCTCAGGTTTGGGCAGCTGCCAACAAGAGTTTGAAGCAATTTGGTGAAGTTATCAGCAATCCAGAGATTCAGTTGCTGGTTCTGGTCCTCCTCAAAGCATTGGTGGATCCTGCCAAGACACCAAATGCTCTCTCTTCCCTTGTGAAGACGTCATTCATGCACTATATTGATCACTCATCCTTGGCATTGGTGTGTTTATTTGTAGAATAATTCTATACATTCTCTCAAAACATGTTCCATCTAGGTCGTACCAATCATCGAGCACAGCTTACGAGAACGTGGCTCTGACACTAAAAAGAAGGCTGCACAAATCATGGGCAATTTGGCCTCGCTCACAGAACCAAAAGATTTCGTGCCCTGTCTATCTGAGCTCCTGCCAATGGTTCATGTTGTTCTCTTTGATCCTGTTCCAGAAGCTCATGCAACGGCAGCCAAAGCATTGAGCACCTTGGTAGAACGTCTAGGAGAAGTTCACTTCCCTGATCTTGTGCCCAATCTTTTACGCACGCTAAAGACCGATACTTGCAGGTGCCATGCAGGACGTGATTATCCCTGCCATGATCTCATTCATCGAGGCACTTTTTTTCATCATCATGATCCATGATCTTTGCATGCGCATCTCCTTACATAGAAAGGTTCCATTAGTAGTAGTACTCTACTTTGCCTCTTGTTTCCTTTTGGTTTTCTTTTTCCTTTTACCCACTCCACCTCTACCATACAGTTTTGCGGTCCCATGGTACCCCGCATCAAGCAAGGAAAATTATCTGAGAGTGAGTCCTTTTTTCTGTGCCGCATCATCGCATGTTCTGGCTCATGGACATTTACCACTGTTACCTCCTTTCCAGAGCTACCCACCTGTTCCCCAACAAGTAGGACCTCCACAATTCAATGTTGTACCATCGCAGTACTCTTCTCGAATGCACTCTCATTACAAGCTCAGCTGTCCTGCTGAGCTAGAAGTTCAAACTCAAGTTCACAGTGTAAATGTACAACATGCTTAATGTAGACTTAATCTGAGGTACGTTGAGTATTTCTCTATTTTGCTCTACAGCTTCTCATGCACTAGTAGAATATGTCATGCAATATATGTTCTTGAACACAGGAGAATGCTCAACACAACATGAGTTCCAAAACTGGACAGGCAAATTTTGACATTGGCAAGGAATAAGTCTGCTTCAAGATATTAGTGTGCACAGATCCTGAAGTACACTGAAGGCTCAAGCAAATGTCAATTGCTGGACATAAGAATTTGTTGAGGCTTCTATCAAGATTTAATCTGGTTGCAAAACTTGGAAACTCAAAGCGCAATGCATCAAACATCGCAGATTAAGTTTGCATGCATGTGTTCTGTGCCAAACATGTTGTGATTAACTTGTTTTTTTGCACTCAATGCAGGTTCCAAACAGTATGCATTGTCCTGGTCCCTCAAAGCCTCGATATCCAGCATCTTTCCTCACTCATAGACAATCATCCATTGATGAGGACAGCTTCTCTTTTACAGCAGAAACACCTGGCAATTGGGAAGATGCACAAACTATATTGGACAGTGAGCACATCAAACACATCCAAGCAAGGCTTCCTAGCCTTTATGCACAACCAGCAATGTGTGAACTGGACAGGGTGAGTTCTTTTCTGTGTTTCTGACCCTGCTTCTCAAATATGTCCAGGCAAAGCGTCCTTTAGCATACAGGGATCCAACCTTGGTTGAAGTAGCAGTAAGAACAATTGGTTTTTTTGACTCCTGTGTTTTTAAATGCCTCTCTTAGCGCCTGAGAAGATCTCAGGAGGAGTACATGGCAGTTCGTGCTCAGTTAATCAAGGTCGAGAAAGAAAATCAGGATCTTTGCCGAGAAATAGATATTCTCAAGAAAACTGCTACTCACAAAGCTCAACATGAGCCAGAAGTACAAGACATCGTACAAAAATCAATCAAGGACACTATTGAAATGGAAAAACCCTATATCCAGCAACTTATTGCCTTTTATAATCCCTTTGTTCCTCCAAATCTGAACTCCATCTCAGGAATGAAGCTGGTACCTGGTGTTTTGAAGGATTCCATTCAATTTAATCCTGACAAGAGTAAACGTCCTGAAGAAGTCAAGGTATTCAATGCTGAACTGCATGCTGTTCTCTCTTTGGATTGTTGCAGGGCTACAAATCATGGTGAATTCAGTGAAATGGTATGTCTACTTATGCCTATAATTGATTTCTCATTTACTCCTGGACTTTATACAGTATAGTGATACTTCAAAACAGTTTAGGAGTGCCTTCGTAGACTCTATGCGCACTGCTGCACCAGTTGTTTTGGGCATGCAAGAGGATGAAAGGTCTATTTTTAAGTCCAAATCTAAGCATGCAGAGGTTGCCCAACTTGTTGCTCTTTTAAGCTGGTCAAAAACACCTGGGAAAATTGATTGCTACCCTCCTATTCTCTTTCCCCAGTGTATTCATAATCGAGGATCCCCCAAAGGGTATATGTGACATGTTTTTCAATCAATTGAGTTGTTTAAGGTAATTTTCAGTTATGTTCATGTGTCTTGTAAGCTAAGTGGTTCTCAAAAGTTTGTAAGGGCCTTTCTTTTCGGCCTCTCTTCAATAAAAGAGAAATCATCGAAGGATTTGTCAAAGCCATCTGTGGCATCTGGCGGCAAAAAGTATGGGCATGCATGAAAAATTACAAGAGTTGATCAGATGCCTAGGAATGTAATTGCAGTTTTTGCAGTTACAGTGAGTTGCATCTCAATTGATTTGGATTTTTCATTGACATCAAGTATATAGGTTATCTTTGTTCTCTCCCCAGAAGAAAAATTCAGTCTGACAGGCCCCATAACCAACATCAACTGGCAAAATCTACTTGAATCCTACAATGAGGACTTATACAAATTGTCCGAAAAGGCAGAGAAGAATTACAGCCAAATTATGTCCCTCTTTCGAGCAGTTGTTTTCGAGCAAGCCGATGAGGATGAAGACTTCAAGAATCCATATGATGAGAGTGAAATCCTCAATGATGAGATAGAAGAATCTCTCAGTGAGTTGGATGAAAGGTTAAAGTTTCCCCATGTTTCCAGATCCTCACATCTATCACCTTCTTCTCTGCTCTCTTCTCCTCCAGAAAGCTCACTGTCATCAGCATCAGAGCTTCCAGCAACCCCACTACCTCTGCCAACGCCTTTGTTACCTGAGCTGAGACCACCATTGTTGTCACCATCGTTGCCTTGGCACCATGCACATGCACATCAATCTAGGTTCAATGCCACTTCAACATGCACTCAGGAACGTCAGCTTCAAGATATTGCTGAGCCTGGTTCAACTCTCTGCATTGCAGAACAGCTAGCACCATCTGGTCACATTGCTTGTGATGGACAATGTGCTGGACGACCAGCACCAGCCGCTCATGCTGAAGAGCTGGTACCAGGTACTCGTGCTGGAGAACTGGCACCAGCTGATCCTGCTGGACGGTCGGTTGTTCCTGTAGATGGATCTCTTGTGCTGCCACCAGATTCACACCCCAAACCGAGAAAACCAACAAAGGGGAAAAAATCCTTGAACAAGAGTAATCCAGCCACAAAACGCACCACACAAAAGTCAGAAAAAGCAAAGGGCAAGGAGAAGGCAAAGAGCATTTGTTTCTCTGATGAAATTCATTATCAAGAGGCCCCTCAACTTGCTGATGTGTCTGCACCTGATAATGATCTAGGTCTGCATGTACCCTTTCAAAATCGTTGGACCCTCAGAAACAGGGTAATTCACTCAATCTCTAGGCATTCTTTGTCTTTTACTGATTCAATTTCTAGAAGTAAATGTTTGTGAAGTTTCCATGACCCAATTTGTAGCGTAGCTCTATTTTTTTGTGTTTGTAGTTCCTTGATCTACCGGGCTGATCGGGAATCTTGTTGGTAATCTGCCTGTGATCCCTAATGTCCCCATTGGGATTTGGGATTTCCGATCCATCCTAATCTAAATCAATGATTTTCTTGGTCATCTAGATTATCTTCAGATTTAGCCATACACAAACAAATGAGACATTATTTGATTTAAGATTGGGCCAAAAACTAAGATTACACCTGAAAATTATGATAATGCTCATCTAGGTACATTTAAATGATGGAAACTAGAATTTACTCATCCCTTATATGAAAGTCATCAGTTAATTGAGCATACTAATTTTGATTGAGGAGATGGTAATAAATTACTTATTCCTCACATTTGTGGTACCTCAATTCCTTGTACTACACATCAAAATTATCGTTTATTTGCATTGGCTCATTTTAAGCCTTTTAGTATCAAGAAATCTTTGCTTCAAAAAAATCAAACTGTTGAAGATGCATGGAATACATTTATATTTTCTACTAGAGATCAGACTATTCTGAAAAATTGGGAAGCTATGCATGAATGTGAAGATAAAAGAGATGCTGAAAGGCTTAAAAAAAAAGAGCAAGCATTGAAAGAGTCTCAAATCATGACACAAGCTGCTGCTTTGAGTTCTGATAACTACATTGAATTGACTAATATTGATATAAAATCTGCATGCAATGATTTTAAACTTGCTCAGGAATTGCTTCTTTTGCAAAGTTCTCATTAGTTCAAGGAGAATTTATATTTGCAATGTGAAAACACTACATCTAATAGGCTACCTGACTTTATGTCTTCAAATTTGACAATATAGAAAAAATATGCATGAAAAAGAAAGTTTTTCAAATATTGAATCTTGCTCTGAATTACTACAGCGATTATTTTAGAAGAGACTTTGAATGAAAAGCAAAGTATTGCATTTAAAATTATTGCCACTGCATTTTTAAAATATATTGATGATGAGAATGAAGGAAAGAATCTAGTTGATTCTCCAAATGATCAGCCTTATCTTCAACTTTTATTGTCTGGTCCAGGTGAAACAGGGAAAACTCATGTAGTAAAAGCTGTACAAAGAGTAATGAAAGCTTATGGGTGCAAACATAAAATTAAATTTCTAGCTCCAAGTGGAAGTGCTGCAGCTCTTATAGATGGAATGACAATTCACAAAGGTTTGTCAATTAAAGTACATAAGAAAGAAAAAGGAAAAGAGAATAGAGCACCAGGTGAATCTGAAGAAGATTATTCTGTTGTTATAAGTATTTCAGAAAGATCACAATTGCATGAAGAATTTAAAGATGTCATTATGCTTTTGATTGATGAAGTTTCCTTATTAAGTGCACAATTATTAGCAGAAGTTGATCATGCTCTGTGGTATGCTAAAGATAATAATGAGTTCTTTGGTGAAATTCTTATCATATTTGCTGGAGATTTCTATCAATTTCCACCTGTATCTGGTACTCCTTTATACTATCCTATGAAAAATACTACAAAATTGACAAAAGGGGAATTAAAACAAAGACTTGGGCAATTAGCATAGAAGTCTATGAATGAAGTTATCAATTTAGAAAAGCAGCAGTGAATGAAAAAAGATCCTGAATATGCTGCTGCTGTTTTGCGGCTGTGAAAAAGGCAATGTATTCTATCAGATGTTGATTTATTCAATAGTCAGATTATCAAATCACTTGGAAATCCAAGTGGTATTGATATGAGCACTCAAAATCATATTAATGCTACTGCTATAGTCTCCACAAATAATCTTCACCATGCAATTAACCTACAAAAAGCTAAAGCCAATCATAGTGATATGAATCCATTAGTAACATGTGCTTCACATGATCTTATTCAAGGTGTTACAGCTCCTGAGCCTGTGAGATCAGATCTTTTGAAATTAGATGTTTCTAGATTGTCTAATGAAGGTGCTACCTAGCTTTCTCTCTTTATACATTGGCATGCCTGTAATTCTATGATCTAAAAATCTTTCAACTGAACTTGGTGTTACCAATGGTGCTCAAGGTATTCTTTGGCAATTTATGACAGATAGATGTTCAGCTGGTTATACATATCTTACAGGAGCTATCATTGAATTTCCAAATAGTAAGATTTCTTTGTCTAATCTACCTTCTAAACATTTTCCAATTGAACCTTTTACTTAGAAATCTTTTTTTCACATTGGTGATAATAATCAAAGAGAACAGATAACTTGCCATAAAGGAGGATTTCAGCTAGCATTTGCAATCACAGGTCATGCTGCACAAGAGAAGACTCTTCCTGATGTCATTGGTTGGCTTCACAAAGGTGGTTTTGGAGCATATGTAACAGCTTCAAGGCCAAATACAAGATATGGTTTAAGTATTGTTCAAAAAGTAGAACTAGCTAATCTTAACAAACCACTTCAACCTGATTTAATCTTTGAAACTAGCCGGTATGAAATTATGGAGTACAATACTCTTGTCAAGCATCAATTTATTATAGGGAAATTGCAGGATGTTCCTGATCCAGACGGTGAAAACAACAGACTTCTTAAAGTGAATAAAAGTGTAATGCATGATTTACCTGAAGATTCTGATGATAAAGCAATTGAAACACAAGCACTTAGAAAATTGCAAGTGATGCATAAAAGAAAAAGCAAGAAAAGATCTTCTATTGATGCACACAATTCAGTATCATTCAAGCGGCAGAGAATACAAAATGATCTCCAAGTAGATTGGACACTTATTCTACAAGGATGCAGATGGGATAGTCAAAATTGGTCTTGTGCATATGATTCAATTTACATGGCCTTTTATTGTGCATATTTGCAGTTGGATTTTGCTCATCAAAGTAGCTGGTATACTTTAAATGAATATACTCAGCTGTTAAGCCACTTATTCAAGCAAAATATATCTGAGTCTTCTACTGCAAATATGAGCTTCTTTTGAGATGAATTTTGATTGTATTTGAATCAAAAACATCCTCAGTGCTTTCCTCTTAGAGGGCCTGAGCTTGTCAGTGCATCTTCTATTAGTGATCTCCTCTTTTCTACTCCAAGTCAGCCTGTGGCACAAGATATGCTATATTGTGTGACTTGTAAAGATTGTCGGTTTGCTTCACATATAGCAATCAAACTTTGTCACATTGGCCACTGTGCAGGTCTTGCTGTATGGTCTGCATATTGTAATACTATTGGAAATCCTTGTCAATACACTGCTCAAGCATGATTGAATATATTTCTTGCTGCTGAAAAAGCTCATGCTTCAATTGAATATAAAAAAGTAATGAACCAACTTTTAGCTAGTCATAAAGATCAGTGTTCTGCTGTTCCTAAAGAAAAAGTCCTGTATATTTCTCTTCCTAGCATGCTGCACTTGGATGTTGATTCAATGGAACTATGATGGTGCATCAAATCAAAGAAAACCTCAAAAAAGTGTTAATGAATCACTTGAAACACTAAATAACAGGCAACTGTACATAGTATTGTATGGTAAAGTTTAGATATCATTTTTTTTATCTGCACTAGAATTGGTTGCTTTAAGAGTTTCTAATCAGAAAATAATTTTTGCCTGAAATTATCTCCATGCTACACTCAAATGATTTGATAATCACAAAAGCTGATCTACAATGGCTGAAAGCAGAGTTGACTTCACAAGGGTCCACATCTGGCAGGCTAGTTCCATGTGGTTCTACAGGCAGCTAGATTATAAGAGCATTTGGTGCCTGCTGAATTTGCACACCTCTTAAAATCCTGGTGTGCAGTTAATTGTCCATGAGTTTGCATACTTGTGAGGCTGTGATTCATGATGGATGGCTCCAAAGAATGTCAGCACAATTTCTTTATATAATTCAAATAGCACCTACTGAGAATAGTATTGTCCAATAACTCCTGGCAAGTTCAATGTAAAGAAAGTTGAACTGCTGGTCCTCAATTCCTACTGAATATGTTCTTCTGTGTTGTCTAGGTTGAGACTTTGAAGTATGCTTTTCCATGATTGTATAATTCTTTGTGCTAGTTCTGGAACTGGATGCTAGATAACTCTCCATCAACATCCATTCAGTGCATACCCATCCAAGAAACAAATGTGTTGAAATCATATATGATTTCAGATGAGAGTTGACTTTGTATAAGCTGCCATGCAAGCACAAAAAGGCAGCTTGCAACCTTGTTGTATTCACCAGTTGTAGTTCTTCTAATGCATAATAGCATGATGTTGTGCACTCAGAGAAATTGGCTAGAGCTGTGCTTTTCTGCTGAGTACCTCATTTGCACAAGCTTTCCTGTATCCTCTTTTTGAGGATAAAATCATCAATTATCTTTAATAGATTCTGCTCTCAAAGACCTATGTGGATATTGCATTGAATGGGTAGCTGTTGTGCTGCTGCTGCATTTGCCCATGTAACAGCTAGTTCACTAGAACAAAAGTCTCATAATACTAGTCCAATAAATTTGCCAGACTCATTGTAAAGTATAACATTTTCTCCAGGCTGAATGTCCAGCACCAATTCTCCCAGATGCCACCAAATCTGGTCAGCCTCAGTGGGCTAAAACTACATGTCAACTTCTGGCTGAAGAAGAGATCACTCAGCAGATCACAATCTATCACTTAATCATTGAATATTTTGACTTGTTCTACCTGGTATGTTCACTTTTCATCTCCCACATAGCCAATTCAATCACCAAACTGGGCATGTCCAAAACTATGACCCATGACTCACAATTACTATTTGTTGAGCTTTTGCAAGTAAGTAATTTTTAATTGGGAAGAACAAGCAAACCAGACAGCTCAATCTATGGCCTCCACCACAGATCTGAGCAGGATCAATCTGGTCTGGTCAACACTGCTAGGTTATTGAGAGAATATGGTCAGCTACCTTGTGAGACTCTGCTGCATACTGTATGAACCAAGTGTAGGAGCAACTCTGATACCATAAGCCCTGTCTTTGTTGCAAAGGCTCATTGGTCTCAAACATTGGACAGATACGACCATTGGCTTTTAGTTCTTTTCATGAGCACTAGAACAGGTATAAGCAATAAATTCTTCTCATTCAGAATCAGAATAATCATATCAAACAGAATAAACTTTCCAACAAACAAGCCCTTGCCCAAGCTCTCACATTTGCAAAAGTTCTCCAAATCATCATAGGGGAGCAGAACAATCTGTGGTTCATGACAAATGGTCTGATTTTGCAAAAGCTTGTTCAGAAAGGATTAGTTACAGAGGACTACAAGCTAAATGAAGCTTTCCATATTCTTTGGAGAACACTACTAATGCTCAAGTTGGTAGTAAAAGTTGTACCAGAGTGAATCAATCTCTCTAGCCAATCTCTTGGAAAACTCCTCAGCAAACTTGCCAGAGATCATATTCATTGAAGTACTAGCATCTTGATGCTAGTATAAGGACATAGTGTGAGGCTCCTCAGAATGATCATTGAGATGTAATATGAAGTTTCAATCATCTATCTTGGAGAACAATGTTGGGTGCTGCTCAGCACTCTTGTGCATCTCATGAAGAAATCTAAGAGTATACCTCTTCTGTGTTACATTCTGGATCTTGCTCATACATGGGCAAAGCTAACACCAGAACCTTATCCCACTACTAAAAGTGAAGATTAGCCTGCTGATGAAGATGGCATCTTATAAAAACTGTTCAAAGCACATATTTCATCCATATCTAGAGCTTATTCACAAGATTTACATGGAAGCTGCATTGTGGCAAAGTGTGCTACCTTTCAAGCCCAACTGAGTACTTTTCTTCTTGTAGATCACATTGATATGCCATCTCAATGTTTACTTTGGATTCATGCCCTCTCATTAGCAAGTAATATTTTGAATTGACATTTGTTTTAACTAATTGCTTCTAATGCATTGTGTTGCTTTTGACTGCATGTTTAGGACAACAACATCCAAGCTTGACATTGGAAAATTCTCAACTACTGTACATTCGATACAATAATTTCATTTGATAAAGTTGTTAGTTTGACCAATACCTTTTGCATAAATTGTAGTTATGACAAGCGACTTGATACTGTCTTGCCTTTTGAACATCTGATCTCCTGCATGTCTTGTGAATGCCTTAACTAACAGCATGGTTCCCATGACCTCCTGGTGGTGGAGAATCATCTCCTGCCCCAGGGTTGTTTGTCATTGAGGAAAGCCTTGGCATAATTGTGCCATGGAGATGGTTGCTATAGAAAAGCCTTTTTCTAGATGAGTAAACAATGCAGCTAGGCATGATCAATGCTCACCAAAGACAATTGTTTTGAGTTTCAATGTAAACTCCTCACTGGGTATATGCAAAATTAAACTCATCTAGATGAAACTTTTTTAAATATTGCATACAAATTGATATGCCCTGATTATGATCAATGTGCTGAGGAGACATATAATTTGAGCATGCAAATAGATTGCTACCAGTTGATCCCAGATGATTCAAAGTGTCACCTCCATCATCTGCTTTACTTTCTGCATGATTGATGCTGAATCAAATGACTCAGAGTCTTGGTTTCTGCAACTTCAAACTCAATTGCACCAATCTGTTTCCCTTTGTGAGTCTCAAATATGATATTTTCAAAAAATCCTACCATTTCAGAAGGATTATCTGCATTTAATAAAACCACAACATCCTTCTTGCATCATGAATACACAGCTGAGTGATGTGCAATCTTTCTGAGACTAAGGTCATCAGGTAAATAGTATTTGTGATTAGAAGCAATTTTTTTTCCAGTCTAATAAAATTTAAGCATGAAAAGTTGAAGTAGATGAAACATACATACAAAAGAAGGTAAGCAATCACCAGGGGGAGCACAAGTCAAGACATGCCCCTTCAGTTTTCCATAGTCCTTTCTTTCTTTCACAAGTATGATCATTATACATTGATCTGCTTTAGGTAGATTTTTACATTTTTGGCAATTTTTAGTGGTCAATGAGGAGCTTGTTTCATCAATATCCATTACAGATGAGGGACTTTGGTCTGCCTTTGAAAGATTCTTTTGTCCAGATTTAGATTTGAAGGGCAAGGATATGGGAAATGGTTGTTGGAAGGCCTTATGTTTCACCTTGATATTTTTTTTTTGAACTGATTGAGTTTTGGTTAAAATAAGAGCTAGCCAAGGATGCATCTTCTTTGGACTATGTCTATACTTTGCAGGATCCAGGCCATGTAGATGCTTGTGAACCTTCTTGGTTTCTCAGTCACAGGCCTAGAGCTTATATTGAGTACAAACTAAAGAGTGAATATAAGAATGCTTACTAGAATCCCTTGTTTTACAAGACTTGGCAATAATCATGTATTCTAAGCATCATTAAAGTTACTCAGGTTCATCAAGAAAAAAATGAAAGATGGCCTCGATTGGTTGGAAATGATGCATCCATCATGACTCAACCCTTGAAGCAGCAAGTCAATACTATAAGGAGTGTGGGCCCAGTGGCAGTGCTTGAAGATAGTCAGTAAACTGTATACTATGAAACCAAAAGTCAACCTTTTGTGGATTGTTATCAGATTGGGCATTGAATGCTTCTGGTCCCCACTTATCAAAAACAAGACCAAGAGATTCTTTCCAGGTATAATCATGGAAACTCTTTGTAATATGAGGAACAGAATGTTCAAGTGTTGTGTCAGGTGCACAGACTGAGAGGATAACAGTAGCAAACCCAGAATTCTTTACACAAGCTTTCCAATAGTTATGCTGCCAGATGTCTTGTGATAAAGCTCTCATCTTATGCAGAGCTTCTACAACCTGTACTGGGCTATTAGAATACTGCAGCAAATATTAATACTTGGTGCATATATATTACATAGTAGACTTACATGGGATTCAGGAATATCCAGGCAAAAGAACTCTCTGAAATCTTGTGCCATCTCCATACACAGCTCAAGTTGTTTCTCTGGATGATTGATGTTAAAAGAATTCCATGTCTTGTGGCTTCTGAATGAGAATGGAGGAGGTGATGCAGAAGTTAGATCAGGTCTAGTTAGAAAATCAGAGAGTCCTGATTCTTCATCCTCTTCATCATCAGAGTCTATGTCTGGAATCATCATACAGTTTTTTGGTGGTGGTTAAACTTTAGACTGAGTGACTATCTATCAAGTAGTAATGCATATACTTGCCATATCTAAATGAATCTTCTGTTCTGTATGAAGAATATCAAGTGCAGCATCTGAATGATTGCAGCTTTGATACCAGAGGACATTGATGAACAGAAATGTTGCTTGTGGCTCTGACATTTCAAGTCCACAACTAAGTCTAGCCCACTCAACAAAGGGAATTCTCTGCTGAACTGAATGAGACATTGAGATCTATCAAAAGATACCACACACCTGGGGTTTGGGAGCTGCAAGCAGCCTGTCTTGTAAATCCTGCACAAGCTTTGGGAAATGTTTAGAGAACAGCCTTGGAGAGTTCATCTCCTTGTTATGCCAATCCATAAAGACATTAGTCAAGATTGAATTCTGAATAATGTCATAGTTCTGGTCTAACAGCTTAGGAGCTATGACAAACATGATCACCACAGATCAGACAGCAAGTAAGAGCCTAGAATGACAAGGTATATCACAGAAGGAATAGATCAGGCTAGATCTCCAGCAGATCAGGTATATGAATAACAGATGGTGGTTGTCGAGGACAAAGAGTCAATTGACATGTGACAGATATATCAGGTGTATGATGACATAGACTTTGTCTACATACAGAACTTAGGTCACATAACATGCAAATAAGGAAATAGCAATATATGATTTAAACAATTACATAGTGACAGAGAAGTATGACAGACTGGACAAACTCAATCACAAGTTCTACACTGAGAGGGTTGTGCACCTGAGATACAGTGCCTTGAAGAACGAGGTGTGTGAGGAGATTTGCTTGGCATGTTTCAGGCCAGTGAGTGGGTCATTGGGATTCAAAGCATCAAAAGAGAACATAATCACTTGTCACTCTCCAGCAAATTGCAAATCAAAAACAGGAAGTCTGAGTAAAGTTCTCAAACCGGTTCACCAGACAAAACAATTACTGATAATCCTCCAACACATCTACTTGAGAAACATCCAACAATGCTAGGACCCTGGTAGGTTTTTGCCTGGTGGTATCACAAAGGTCAGTCATATATACACCATCATTGGTCTCATACACAATTTTCTGCCCACCATCTACCCATCAATTAACAACCATAGCAATAAACAGAAAAACACATGACTCACTGAACAGCACTGCACAATTGACCCTATTGAGCAGGACACTGGTCGCTGAGATGTGGTTCAGAGATTGTTTCTTGACAAGGGCACATTTTCCTCTTCTGTTTGCATGTTGTGCTATGTCTTCTGGAATAGCGATATGGAGGAGCTTCAGTGGTATAGGCTGTGAAAGTATATGTACATGCACTAGAAAGAAGGAAGACAAAGTATGCTCACACATCGATAAACCTTGAACTGTTTGTGCTGCTTGGTTTTCATAGGCTTGGTGAAGAAAATGGCATGGTCAAATATGTAAACTTGGATGTCACCATCACACTTGTTGAATGTGTCCTTTCCAAGCAACTGGTGGCCTTTGTCTTTGAGATGCAAATCCTAAAGGCCCATCAACAAGGGTATCCAGTAAAAAGATTCAACTCACCACTTGTTCTTCAGGTCTGAACACCAACTGCTGCTCAAGCTGCATGAGATTAAAGTGGTTCTCTGTCTGGCTGCTCTCCTCATTGACTCTGCACAGAAAATCATGGATAATAGTCATCACTTTTGGAAGCGCTGTCTTATCTGTCTTGTCTGAACTATCATCCGGAGTATGCTTGAGCACAGCTTCAAGCAGCAGTGAGTACCTCACCAGCCAAGTAGTAGGTTTCAGTTGTCTGCATAGAACCATGTCAATCACCAATCCAACAAAAAAAAAAAAACTAGCAACACACCTCAACAAACTGTGCAAAAGCAAAATTTGCAGTCTTCTCCTTCTCAAACTTGTTGTACTTGAACTATGAGTCTAGATTGTTGGGCAGATGCCACAAGTAGAAGAAGTAGTGGCCAAAGGAGGGTGTTAAACCTTGATGGATGAACACCGATGTCAGCTTATATCCAATCTCGGTGTCGTCCCTCTAGACTCTTTCCAGCTCTTCCTTCAAGTTGCTAGCTTCTAACCAAAGAGCCTCAATCTCATCCTTAAGAGACTTCTGCTCATCACTCAATGCAGAGCAGAGTTCATCATTGATGACATAGATATCAGGACTGAGCTTCAACACAAAGGCAGCTGTGTTTTTGATTGCTGTGAGGAATGGAACGTCCTGAGATTTTTCAGGTCAGCAGGAGAAAAAGCCAACAACAAAAGTGACATTGACTGACCTTGCCTTTGACCAGGAGACAAGCTCTTTTGCAAGCTGCATTGAGGCATGCCTGGATAGCTTTTGACCATGCCTTTTTCTCTGGATCTGCATTGTCCATGAATCAATCCATGTATATGGTCTCCCCAAACTTGACATAAGCCTGGGACTTGTAAGGCTGTAGTGTCTCACGATTGAATTGTACCCTCTGTCAATTGGATGAGCCAACTGCTCAGGCACTGTGAGCACACCTGCACTTACCTGTAGTTGGATTTGTAACATGGGGGGCAGGTCAACAAGAGAGACTTCCATCCTCTGCTTTTCGCCATTGAACTTGACAACATTGTCAAAGTACCCACTCAGTCCATTGTAGATATCGATACTATTGTTTGCTATGTTGACTGCGAGGTGTGAGAATAGATCCTCTTTTTCATGGATGGATGATTGTGATGGCTGAGGCCCAGTCAAGCGTTGCCACAGCTTGCTATAAAAGAGCCTTTCCAACCTATCAGCTCTTCAAAGACACCAACAATCATAACGCACACACCATTTCACCACACTGGTCTTGTCAGAGCTCTCAGCCTAAAATTCACTACTGACACCATCAAACTTGAGCAAGGCCATCTTGATTTGGAACATGCAGTTATCCATGCACTCCACCACATTGTGTTGCTTTTCTTGGGTTGATGATAATCTCAGTCAATTCAGCATCCAAAGGAACCACTTGATTGAACCTACCAAACATCATAACTGAGTCTGACTTCTCAGTTGGTTTCCACAATGGCAGTGGGGGCGGCTTCACAGACAGCGCATCAACCATTTCCACATCAACCTGGGACAGCAAGCCTAATCCTGAGGCCTCAGGCACCCTTGGTGGACTCAGGCTCATCAAAGGCAGTGGCAAATCTGATGCAAACCTCAATGGCATCATTGACAAACTGTGCAAATCCTCTGTTGTTTTCTGACAAAAGGAGAGCCTGAGAGCACACCTGGCCTCAATCTTACAAAGAGCAGCCTTCATAATATGTTGGCTTTATGAAGGTACTATATAAACAACACTTACAGTGTGAAGTAGAGAAAGACAACATAACCTTCTTCCTTCTGAGAGACCCAATATGCATCATTTATATTGTCTGGGCTGCAGTGCAACATGTATGGAGATCAGCATTTGACACAATGATTCTGCAGTGCAACATCTACAGCATCCACTCCATGCCCTTTGACATATGCCATTTACCAATGCACTTTCCTTAAAGCGGAAATAGAACTTGTCAGAATCATACAGACATCTTGTAACAGGAAACACACCGTTCAGGACCAGTACTGAATGTTCCAAATCATCCTTTATTGTTGAGCCGATGGAAGTGTCTGATGCAGTAATACACATTTTGTGAGAAGTACATTTCTTCAGCACCTTGTTGCATCACCCAAAGCCCAGAGTGTCATGTCTTTCATGAAACAAACATGGATGGCAAGAGTCCTGAGCCAAGACTTGATCAAAGTTGCTGAAATTCTCTCAACATGGCTCCAGGGAATGTGATGTAAAGTCCATCGTCAAATAATATAAATAATAGTACAGTACATAGTGTATCAGTTCTAGTGCAGCAACCAGTCAGCATCATATTATGAGAACATTGAAAGGATGCAAACCTTGGATATCTGGAATATTGTAATCTCCTGCAAAAAGACTTGTTAAAGTGATGTTAAGGAAGAGAGCAGAGAGATAACATACCTGCTGCTTAAAGTAGTGCCGGTTCTCCTTGTCTATGAGGATGAGGTTGAGATAATACCTCATGCTAAACTTCTTATTTGTGTCGGGAAAGGTTGGTGTGATATTGAAGCCACTGAGAAAGAGGCGTATAATTTCACTATCAAAACATTCAATTCAAACACCCATTCATCACTGCAAAGATATGCACACATACTGGAGACTGAAGCAGTTTTGCCATAGGTGCCACTACTCATAGTGGCCTCAACACCGGTGGAGCTGGTCTATCCACAAAATCAGAATTGAACTTAAGAATGTCTAAGGAGAATGAGAAGTATGCTCACCTTCCTAGCATCGTCACAGCACAACAGACAGTGAGAACATAGTCAGGGCAATGAGTTGAGTGCACATGACCCACATACTTGTTGATCAGAGTCATGTTCAAGCTGTTCAGTTAAACCATCACTGATGGTTTATTGACCACAGGGGTATATAAAGGTAGGCACTCACCTTTCTTGTCCCTGTTTTCTAATGCTCTGAAATGGCCTCCAAAGTAGAACTCCTGATGTGGTACCAAGAGACTTGGGGCCCTGGTATACTGATGCAGTGTTGGTCTTTGCAGGTTTCATTTAACAAACTTCATGGCCTTGGTTATCTGCTTGTCTCTCACCTCCTGAGGTATGTGGATTTTTTTTGTTTGCCTTTTATCATTGTTTAACACTACTGTACAGCTGTCTGCAACCTCTTGCACAGCATCTCCACCCCTCACATTGTTCCACTAGTTCATGGCCAATCATGACCACAATCATGACCTGCATCATCTCCTGTACCTTCAACGCACTCCAACTCAATTCATCAGCCACTCTGTCATTGTTCTTGATGACAGCAGTGCTTAGGCTATGTCATGCCACTACATCAAGTCTGCAGACTTCATTGTTTGTAGACTTGTAGACTTGTGGGTATGCCAGTCATGTGTCTATCGAGGTATGTAGGCTGGTCATATTTCTTCAAAACTTCTTAACACTATCACAGTTCTCTGTTGTCATTCTTGATATGCACTGTGCCCTCAGTCACCTGACATGAGCTCATGACCTTGCATCATGAGCACCTGCCCTCTCCTGCTGCACCTCTTCCCTAGGCTCTTCAACAGCTGTTGACTACTACAGGAACAATGTCAGTACCCTCCCCTCCCTACTCATCAGATTTCGATGAGAAGCTCTGTCAGCCTGCATGTCATCATCGGAGCCTACAAAGTCAATGTTCATGGGACTTTCTCCTACCCTGTCTTGAACTTATTCTGAGGTGCATAAACTAGGGCTACCGCTTTCGAACTTAACTCATACCTTTTGACAGGTTGAGGACACCTTTCTTAACCCTATCCTATCTCATGCCATCTTTAGCTCAGGCCATTGTGTTGTCCCAATAATTCTATCTTCCACAGATCAGCTACTTGTCCTTCTGCCATGAGATCACTCCATGTAAGTTGACAAATACTTCTCCACCACCAACTTGTTCTAATCACTCCTCAGCCCACACCACGTTGTCACCTGAGCATATGGACCCTCCTGTTGACACATCTCATGACAGCAATGACCATACCTTTGCTGCACAGCATGATGTCAAGATGGCCACACCTGGCCCTAATCCCACTCTGCCACCTCCACCCAGAAAAGCCAGGCAGATTCTTTAACTTAAGGTGTTCTCAAACAATTCAAAAATAATATTTCATGTATTTGTACAACTGCACAGCAAGAAAAATTGTTTACCAAGTTCTTCTGATATCTTCATTTTCAATCAAGCATCTTCTTCACACTTTTGCTACTCATACTCATCATCTGATTCTGCATCTGCATTCTTCATGTGTTTCAAAGATTGCAGTGGAAAATCTTCATCAACTTCTTGTTGGCACTTGCACACAATTGTCTGTGCTGATTCAAGATCATGCAGTTGAACAAGTTTGGTCTCAAGTAACTAAGAAAGCACCAATGTAAGCAATTGCAGAGTCACTAGTATTCCAAGATACATTTGTTCCAAGCCTGGTAATCAAAAGAAGTTCATCCAAGTGAATTAAGAGTGCATTCTTTTGATTGATCTTGACAGTTCAAAAACTGATGCTTGCTTCGACAAGTTGACCAATGCAAAAGATGCCTGGATAAGCATCTGTCTTAAAGCTTTGCCTTAATGTAAAAAATGAAAATAATCAAATGTTTGTAGGATAATTGAAACAAAGACTGTTTAACTTACTTGACTTTGTGCTCTGGAACTAGTTCATGAAAGACCATGATATTGTCATCAGTGTGGATATATTTGCCAGTCTGAAGCAGATGAGCAAGAACATTGTGATTGTCTATGCCTTTTAAAATCAGCTCTTCAACAAACAGGTCGCTGTGTCCTTTCAGAATGCATATCCTTGTCTTAGCGCAAATTGCATTGATGCCTGGAGAAAGTTGATGGTGTAGGTAAGCGCTCATGTCTCCTTTAGCAAACATTGCATCAAAATAAGAAAAGATAAGATCTATTGCTGCCAGAGCATTGGTGAAATAAGAGCTGGTATTGGGACTAACAACAGTGACAAAATAATTGAGCAAATTTGAATTGTGATGCTGCACGCTACAAAATAAGTGAATTTGAAATCGAAGTCTGGTGAATGAAAACAAAATCAAACTGATAATTAGTGGGAAGAAGAGGAAGCCTGAAGTCGAGCAGAAAGCCAGAAAAATCAAGTATTGCTTCATTGTTTGTTCTTCGATAAACAAGTTGCTTGAAGCCACCAGATGACAGCTTCACCTCAAAAGCTTCCTCAATTCAAAACAATGTATTGTAGAATGCAAGTTGACATGAAACAAATGCTCCTGTGAGCCACAAGTTTGTGAAATAAGCAGCCTGATCAACTATAGTAAACCCAATAATCTTTAGATAACAAAGTGTGGTAAAAGATAATAAAGGTGACCTTCCTGCTTCTTTGCTACTAAGAACTTCAAGTCTTTTATCTATTGAGAGATTTGATATTCTTTGTAATATCATGTGTCATGAAGTGTATCAAATGCAGAGAAGTAAAACCATCATAAGCTTTGAACACTTCAAACTTATGAACAAATGAATGGCAAACTTACGATGAGGGTCTATTCCTTGCAAACTTCCTAATTCAAAAGAAATATGTAGAAATCACGTGTTTAATTTGCAAATCGTGAGACCACTATTGGACCAGCAGGACTTCAACTCCAAAAAGAAAGACTGAAACAAACATCAGTGCTGTCAAATGACATTTAACAAAGGCAGCTTTGAGATGTAAAATCAACTCCAATCTTTTGGAGTCATCGAGGACACTCAAATTTTGGTCCCTATGCTGATTGAGTTGATCCTGTGATGCTGCTTCTCATGAAAATTTCAGAAGCATGTAGTGACACTGCACAGCACTTCATTTTAGAGTTGTATGCAGTGCAACAACCTTGCTAAAAAAAATTTTAACATGCCCCTGTGGCCATGACAAACTCTACATTGATTTTCCTGGATCCAATCATAAGAAGAAGCTCACTAACTTCAGCCAATAGCAAAAAACACCAGTGGAGCAAGGCTCCACTGGCCCCACATTGATTAAAACACATGTTCGATCAAGCAATGATTGTGGCAAAGATGATATTCGATGTCTGCGAGTTCAAATACTATGAGTCTTGAAAGTTATCCCAACCAATATTGATGGCATGCACTGCAAACAAGTATACAAACCTTTCTATTTTGACTAACAGTCTAATTGTTCTACCAGGAGAAAGCATGATTCCAGCTCAGACTCAGAAGCTAGCCAGCCAGCCAGCAAGAAATTTAACAAGACTCCCTCTGGCCCCAAGAACATGCCACAAGATTGGGCCAATAGTTCAAGTCCTAAGTATAATTTTGAATCTGTCTTCTCAATTCTTAACTGACAGCAATAACCCTAGTGCTGATGACAAGAGCAGCCTCAGCACTCTTGATGAAAACCATGACAGCAATGATGTAGTACAGGGTGTGCACCATTTTTGATTCCTATCAATCTTTATAATTGCATTATTTCCTGCAGAACACCACCTTTGCTTTTTGAACCTCATTCGCCACATGATAAACCTGCTGAGGTTCAAGTTAGTAGTGCAGACAATGTGTTTCTTTCCATGACAGCTCCACCAAGCACACTAACCAAAGTGTCAGTCTGATTTTCTTGTAAATTTTGTTTACTCACCTGCGCTGAGCAGAATGCAGCTTGATCCACACAAAGTCCAACCCATCATTTTAGATGCCATCAAATATACCTGCTATGATGCCAAGAATGCACAAGCAGATGCAGAAGCCATCATCAATCTCAAATACAGCTTTCCAAGCAACAGTCAATGCCTAATGGAATTTGATACTCACACAACTCAATTGGAGAATGCTCAACTCTTTAATCTTGTGACAGTCAACCCTGCAGATTTCCACCATGCCTATGTTTTTGAATGCATGCAATCAACCACTTCTGATCAATCCTCTCACAAAAGTTTTACTGTCTTTTACCTTGTTGGAATGGTTATGTACAGTCATTTTGTTGACCCTAGCGATCCTCACTACATCGCAGTTGCCTTCTCTGATCATATGTTTCCTTGTGCAATGGCTGTAGTTGGAGCTGTCACAAAGAAGACAAACTTAGCAATCATTACAAACCAAAATAGTGTATTGCTAACAACAAAGCTTACATGGAAGAATTAATCTGGAGCAGGTACATGGTGTTTAAGGTCAAATGCAGCCTTTTGTTAACTTATAATATACTAGACAGACAGAGTTCTAGTTCTCAAGGTTCAAATGCTGTTGAAGCTAGAGCAAGACTAGCACCTTCTCCAACAAAGAAGGCTCTCCGCAAAAGATTGGTGTGGTCTGATGCAGTGAGGCCATACAGAGGCCAAGGTAAAATACATTAACTTTATTGGTCTCAAAACTAATGAGATGGTGAATTACTAGTTCCTGTTTATGATGGCCAGCACAAGTTCAATCTCAAGAGATACCAATCTCTTCTGCACACATATAAAGATATACCTAATTGGACAGCTGTTGCAGTTACTTTCATGGTAGCAGTATACAAAGGGCGACACAGTGACACAGTTTGTTCAACATACAAGACATTATCTTGCTTGCTGATCCCAAAGATGCTGATCCTCGTGCCTCTCAAGTATGCTCACAAGCAATGTGGCTCAAAGAGAAGGAAGCCAAAGCTGAAGTTTTTGATGATGAAGCTGACAATGCCAGTAAAGAGAATCAAAATGATGACAGTGATCTTCTATAAGCCAGGGCCTGAAGAAAGCAAGCAAACATAACTTTAAATGAGTGTAGTGTATGGACTTGACCAATATGATTCCTTCACTATGAAAAAATATGTGTTGATTTATTATTACTTGGTCAATTGCTCAAATTTCAAATAACTGAATACAGCGCCTTAAATCCTTGAAACATGCATGTATCTGAAATGTTTAAAACAGAAATCAAGTGTGAAACATGCGGTTATGCTACTGCTTCCTCAAAAAGGGGAATCAGAGACAATGCTCAGCACCACCAGGATTTACTGTCCAAGCACAAAAACAAGCTTTTGTTCTTGCTTTAAAGTAAAACAGATTTAAATTAAGGCTGGAACATTGTCCTGATTTTGAACATACACTTGTGTAAAAATTAAGGGATCCACCATTGCCATGCAATACAAATTATCAAGCTTGTCGATGATCATCCCTAACTCATTTATCCTGTCATTGGCTCGATTGACAGTACCATACAATTGTAAAAGCAAACACAATTAAAACAAATGTATTGAGTCTCAGAATAGACTGAACAATTCAATTGTTTTCTCAAACAATTCTAGAGCATCAGGGTCTCCAGAAGAAGCAGCAGATTGACAATAAAGTTATTCAAAATACTTCATCAAAGATTGTCCAACAGCCTTGTTGAGCATAAACGCATAAGCATCAATCCTCTGACAATAAAACGTTAACTGCTCTTGACTAGATAACATCAATATGCAAAATTCAGGCAGAACAGCAGAGAACATACTCTTCAGCCTCAATTTCCTGACATGATGGACTAGCTTCAACTGGAGGAGGTCTAGAGGCAGCACTAAATCAAAATGAGTGATGCAACAAATGACAAATGCAAGATCTCTAACTGTTCTTGTTGCAATTTGTGACAAATGTGAACAGTGTCTTTGTTCCTAAAATGTTGAGTCTAAATTTTGAACCATGCTGTTGAGATTGCTATGTACTTAGCATAACTTTGCCTACTCTTCACATTGCATGCAAGCCACTGCTCCTCATCTGTGTGATATATAGTAGTTCGCATTCAATCTAAGTTCTGGAAAGAAACTGAAGATTTTAGATATGACTAGTCACAAATGTGTACTTATCTTACAATGATCCCAAAAGCTATAGTTACACAAAATATTGAATACCAGCCAAAGAACCGATCCAGCACTTTCAACAATGTGCTCAAATGGATGTTTAGCACTCTTGCTGAACATTTCAATGAAGACAACAAAGGCCTGAGAAGAAACACATAGGAGTCACATTTGTTTGCATCCATAGCCACAACTCAGGACTGGTCACTGATTGTTTGCTTGTATTTACCTTCAAAGTGCATCCACAAATATTTGTTTCAGATCAGAAAAATTTTTAAGCCTCTTTCTTCTTCAAATTGTCAGTCACTCTCATCGAAAAAGCAAGACAAAAGGTAGGTCTTGGCTGGTCACGCTCACTGACACTCATGATTGCAGCCAATCTATGTCTATCCTTGAGCCTTTAACCTGCTGCATCCTTGGCACCAACTGGTGGCCCAATCCAGCTCAATGCACCTTCTCGATAACGTTGGGACCAGTCTTCATTCAAGCCCACAGGAACAATGCATTAGATGACTTCTACATGCTTGTCTACAACATTTGGCAAGATTGCTTCAGTGATGTCACCGATGTATTGAATTGGAGGAGATCTGTCCATCAGCAGGTAAGCCCTTTTGTGCATCTCCTAAAAACACACACTTCTCACTATCTATAGCTTATCCATACTGCTCCTTTTGCTGATCCTACTTCTGTGATGGTCATTGGCAATAATTGGTGCCAATTCATATCTTTGGATGCTGATTGTCACCACTGCATGAGTATCCAACTGCCTTTGTATTTTGTCAATTCACTCTAGTGTCTAGCGTGCAACCTATATTGCAATAGCAAACTTAGGAATTTTCTACCTGGATTGCCAGTATCACACTGTCTTTACCTGCACAGAGTTCAATATAATTTGTTTCACAAGACTTCAAGTATACCTCACCTGCATTCTTGAGTTTGCTATACTTTTTGCTTGGGGTGGATGACCCCAAATCAATAGAGCTGCCAATCAGCTCTTGACTGAGAACTGGCAGCCGAGGAAGCGGTAATAGCACCTGACCTCCAAATTTTTCTTGAAACACTAGTAACTTGTACAATAGTAGTTGACATGATGCATCTAGCATATATATTATATAACTTGTATCAATTTGATCATAACATCTTCAAGATTGTTGAACAACCTTCCTTTTGCCCATGCACACTTTAATACTAACATTGCAATTATTTAGGCAATCAAAAGAGTCAGGGACAGCACTTGCACCGCTACAATATAACTTACACTATATATGATATAGGTCAGATTCTAACATCATGTGCCAGAGAGTTCATACATCAATCCAAAGTCCAAACTTGGTTAGAATTGTTTGGTGCAAGTCCAGATTTAGACCTGATTTCTGCCAACATGAACACTGTTGGTCAGATCAGTCACTTTGACTACTTTTTTCTTTCTCTTGGCCCTGGAGAGTTTCAAGAGATGATGTGGTTGAAGAGCTTGGACAAGATTGACATGTCAATTGAAGCCTTGAAAAGACTGATTGGATGAGGCTATCAGAATGAGCTGTCAATGAGAAGGTTTGTATAATGGTAGTTCACCTAAAGTGGTAGCATTAGTACAGTCACACTACATCAGCAAAGTCTGATTTGCTGGAGTGCCCTGGAGGAGCCTGCCAGTGCTGTTTAGAGCCACAGTGGCCCCTAGTGCTCTAGCAATAGTATATTGCTGTCTAGTACTGTCTAGAACTGGACAGAGCTGGAAAGAGTCCCTATATCTGTCTAGAGCTATCCATCAGTGTCCAGCCTAAGCTAGGAATGACTAGTACTCGACATAGATTGTATATTCATTAAAATGCATACAAAAGTGTTTGAAACAGAGCACAATTCTAATGTAACTATCTATGCTACCAACAACATGATAGAACTATTGACATGGGTTAGAATACAAGAATATACCAATTTGTTGTCAGATCAGGAATAATGATTCTATAGTAGCATGATCACTGACAAAATCTACAAGACACCAATCAGTTTCAATGGGTAGAAGAAGATAAGCACATACACCATGTGATTGGACAAGATGATTGAACAAAATGGATGTCCACCTGCTCCCAGATAAGATAGAATCAGTACAGGAGAATGTCTATAATGAAGTAACATACATTGAGATTCAGATGGCATAAGACTGTCTTTCAATAAGATGAAGCTTGTCATAGGCAGAGAGAACAAGAACAGAATTTGACAAAGCACCTCACAAGTTGAAGTAATCTAGCAAGCCATAAACAGTAAGTTTAATGATCAAAGAATGTCTGAA
>JAGGAW010008618.1:0-44420 GCA_017657375.1 Termitomyces sp. T27 | reverse complement strand
GCGATGCCGACTCGGTCATCATTCCCGAAAACACGGCATCCATAGTAGAGTTCGGCACAACGTGTCCCTAGTTACCGACGAAAATGACGACGTTTGTCGAGCTTGAGTCAGGCGTAAGTAATGCGTAGAGTGTGGGCTACTGTGGGTCAAGCAGGGGTAAGCGCATGTTTTTTGTGTGCCTCGGGCGACTTGCTATTGCCCGAATCTAATCACCAGACAGGTTGCCGAGATTTTGCGCATAGATTCATTTCTGTGGCGATAACCGTTGGATAAACATTGAGGAAAGTTTAGGAGATTATACAATCAAGCGGCGCAATATAACTGTGGGTAAGTAGTATTTGCGTTTTCTGTGAACGTTCCGGTCGAATTGCAGGTGCCCGAACCAATGAGCACAATCAAGATATTTCTGCGCATTTTTGACACCAGACAGGATGTAGTAGTACATACATACTGCAAGGGAACGATCAGCCATCGGTGCCAGTGGGAGTACAAAAGACGTACCAGATATACAACACGAAAACACAGGTTGAAACGATGCGCACAGCTGGAACTTTTGCAACGAGGAATAATCGCCGTGGAACTGAGAGTCAAGAGGGACTGGGGGGGGAATAATAAATTAAATCAACCAAGAATCCCAAGAGGGAAAAACGACGCGAAGTTCAAAGTCCCATTCGTTCGCGTAACGTCCGATCTCCACTGTGCGCAGCATCATTAGCAGACGAAGAAGCCTGTCCATGGTCGTGCCCTGTCCGTGACCCCCGCCCACCACTAAACACATTCCTGCCCCCGCCCCCGTTCCGACGATGCCTACCATGCCCCTCCCGTTCCCTCTCGCGACCGCGATCCCGGCCGCGATCCCATTCCCTATCCCTCTCCCTCTCATGCTGACGTTCAGTCGACGGCGGCATCGCGCGCTGGTCCTCGTCCACCTCCATCTTGTGATAGCTATTCCCCCCCTTCCCACGGCGTGTCGACGGCGCGTACTCACGCGACGGGCTGTGGGCCGCGCGGCCGTGAGGCTTGTGCTGCGTCGACAAGGCTACGTTCGTCCGCTGCGGCGGCCCATCGGAGAGCCGGGGCTTCTTGTACGCTCTCGGTCCGGTAGGAGGGAGCTTACTAGGCCCGTTGGTAGCGGCGTTGGAGTTGGGCTCCATGGGTGGCATTGGGTGGTACGGAGTGCGAGGAGATTGGGATATTGATTTGGTGCTGTTGTTTGCGCTTGTACTAAGACGCGCAGAAGCGAGGAGGGTGCTGTAGGATTTGTCAAGCTCCGTTCTGAGGGTAACATTAGGCGATAGAGATGGATCGATCAAGGGAGGGTACGCACGATAGTGAGGTGATTACTTGGTGGGATTCTGGAAATAGGTGAGGATTAACCATATGCTTGATGTTAAGTGTATACCTCGTAATGCACCTTCTAGGCGCGCCACGACCCTTCGGAGACCTCGAACCTCTTCTTTGAGTTTTCCTGTTTCTCCGAATTTTAAGAGATCGTATAGCTCGTCATTTTCATCCTGAAGTGCTCGCGCCCGTTGTATGAGCGCTGCATTTACCGTATTGGAACCCGCAGTCGCGCCCGACGCGATTGGGGCTACGTGCAAATGGGGCGATAGCACGGAGACCAGCGCCGGAGGTAGTGTCACAGGTTCCGTGGATGATGCCCCGGGCTGCGAGAGAACGGACTGGCGCAGATGTGTAAGCTCATCCTGCATGAAGTCAGACGAGCGTCAGTTAGCGCGGTGAAAAGGCGTGTCGAAAAATATCTCACGGTGAGCTCGGACAGTTGAGAATCGCGTTGGCGTAAGAGAGTCTCGAGCTCGAGCTCTCTTGAAGAGGGCAAATCCATGGTTAACGAAGAAGAGGGCGCGATACCCTACCCGTGAGATGGCTGTCTCCGTTTATGTACGCGTGTTCTCGGCTTTCCTGGCAGACTGCTTGACCGGTGTCATTTTCGTCATTGTTGGGTATAAAATCCATGTTGCACGATAGAGAACTCACAGGAAGGCAGGGTCAAAGCTGGCGCTGTGCTGGAGACGGTATTGAAGCAGGCGTATTACTCGTTCTATTGATGGCGCCAAAACTCCAAGCATGACCAAACAGCGCCTGGTATAAAAACGATCGTTTTTTTTTTTGTCTCTTCCATTTCCATTCCTTGTCAATATCGTGTCACTACTTTCGCGAGGTACGTCTCTCTTCCTTCATCCTTTCTAGTGATGTCAATTTTATTCACACTGTTTGAGCGAACGTGTTTACACCACCGCCGCTGTGAACTATTTCTACAACGGTAGCTGAGCCGATGTTTCTCTTTTCTCTTTCGTACTCAGTTTCTTCTGAATGCTAATTCTCTCGATACCTTTAGGGCTGCAATTCGGATATCAGGAGAACAAAGGAAGAGGTATTCTACGTTGTAGTGTAAATATGACGTTGGAATCAATCACATCTGTTGAGTTTCTTCGTCAAGTGCGCCCTGAGGAATTTGCCCCTGGTTTTGTGTGAGAGCACCTGGAAGGATGTAGAAAAAAGGAGCTGATTTAACAGGCGGCGGTGATGTCTGATACCCAACAGTCAAGTTGCAGCGGGGACAATTGAACCGGTACTGTCGTTCGTGTCCGCCTTGCCTGGTTCCGAGTCGGTTCCACTCCGTATGAGCGAGCGTAAGGGTGACATGCGCACCTTTCAAGAAAAATGGGATCGCCTGGGACAGCATTCAACTTGAAAATTCTCGCGTTTCCTGCTTCACTGTCTTGAGTACGCATAATTATAGCTTTGTCAGTTTTGCGTCGCGGCAGAGTAGCCAGGCTTTTGTCAATCACGAGCTACAATGGAAATCAGATACTTGGACGATGAAACATGTAAAGTGAGCTTACGATGAACTCGCCACATATGCAATCTAAAAGGGAAAATATATTAGCAATACTTGGATGGAAAGAGGTTAGCTTACAATAGACACGAAGAGCTGCAGCCGAGGAAGCAGTTGGCTGTGCTGCAGAAAAAGTGGTCAGGGCTGGCGAAACGCATTATGGAGCAACAAACCATCAGTAGAGGACGACACCGCCGAGCGAGAGATGACTTTAGGCATGGTGGCGGAGGAGGATGGTATAATTAAACGGACATCCAATTCCGCGCCCAGGCACGCACCGCTTCGAGCACTGCATCGTCACGCACGTGACCTCACCCATTATCTATTCAATTGTGGGCTTGACGACTCTTTCTTCCATCCAACGGTCAACTCTTCGGTAGCTCGTGATCCACTCACGACTACGCTCTCCTGCGCGAGATGGCTGAAAAGGATGCCACAGCGAGGCTCCGGAGAGCCGTCAAAGGTGCGCGACACTACTTACCGTCCCGAACTCCGTCCGACAATGGTGTGCTAATTACTTACATACAGAAAACAACCTGTTTCTGGTCAAGCGCCTCATTCAGAGGACAGACATGCGGAATATTGATCCCTCGACACGTCGGTATACTTCGTTGGCGTGGGCCGCCCTATTGGGACACGAAGAGACTTTTGAGTTTCTCTTGACCTCGGGTCATGACGACACGGAACTCAGTAAAGTGCGTAATCGTTGCTGCTCTCATGTACATGCTCAATATCTTGAATCATCAGGACTCCGAGAACAACACTATTCTTATGCTATTGGCTGACCACCGACCCCCTTCAAACCTCTATGCTGTTCACGAGGCGGAGGGTGCTTCGGGTGCGACGTTGCGCATGGCTCGTTTGTATTATGATCGGTATCCCGACGTCCTCGATTGGGCAAACGCACAAGGAAGGACCGCCCTTCATATTGCTGCGATCAAAGGGAATGAGGAGCTCGTCAGGGTGAGTTGTTTTACGCCTTTCGCCCACCACCCTTGCTCACTTCCATTTCATGAACTAATAGATGTTTTGTGACCTAGAGGCCGATATTGATCTACCTGATAACAAGGGGGACACACCACTACACTAGTGAGTTTTCCCGCACGTTGCGGAGATTGTGTTTGTCTCAGATATCATTATAGCGCAAGCGCATGGGGTCATCTAGCGGTGTGTAATCTTACCCAGGCTTCGGTCCGTGGCGTGCTTAATATTAGTACAGGTCGTCCAGCTTCTGATAGAACGAGGATGCCAGTTTAACTTACGGAATAACGAGGGTTTTACGGCCTCCGACTACGCGTATTCGTGGGTAGCTTCGGATTTTTGCCGGGCCGCTTTCTGAATTCTCCCCAACTACTCAGGTTTAGTACGAAAGATACCTTACAGGATACGGCGCGTTCAACTTTCGAGAACAACAAGAAGTCTCGAAAGATTTTAATGCATGCTCAGGCCGCAGCGGACAGAGGGAACGATTGGAGTGGGATGTCTCCTATCCCTATGCCGCCTCTAAACTTACCATCGAGGCATCGCGATGTCATGCCCAGGATGAGAAGCAGCTCTGGGACAAGCCGGTCCACAACCACCGCCTCGGATTACGGGGACTTGGATAGCAATGGCTTGGCGCCCGGCCTTAGCCAGTCGTCATTTTCCGCTTCTTCATCTCCCTCACAGCCCTCCACAGGATCCAACTCGTACTATCATGCTCAACACCTTACTCCTCAAATGACTGCCACTAGTAGTAGTACGCTGAATGTTTCTAGCTCATCTTCCACCAACCCAAGCTCTTCATTTAACCCACTTGCCAATAGTCTATCATCACTTTCTCCTGTCGCTAGTCGAGTACGGGAAAGGGATGCCGATGCTATAGAGAGGTACCTGCTACGGAATCGAAGTGGAAGTCAAGGAACTTCGTCAACGGACAACAGATCACAGAATGGGTCATTCTTCGCGTCAGCTGGACCATCAGCAAATGGGGACAACATAACTGCATTAAATCCTGTGTCTAATGGAGGGACTTCTACTCCTAGACGCCTACGGCCTTCAGCATCAGCTGCCCAGCTCAGAACAGTTCACGCACCCACTCATACCATACATACTCAACCGGAAACCCGCCACAGGGCAGGCACCGGTTCATCCCAACGTTCCGTATCATCAACTTTCCTCACGAGATCCTTATCCACATCGACGTCACCGCGGTCAATGGCCGCTGGCATCACGGAAAGCGAGTCCTACATAGGCCCGCCAAGCCGATATGCCCAGTTTCCAGAGCCTCCCCTTCCCAGCGAAGAGACGAGCACGCCGATTGCGCAGCGTCGAAAGCCTTTCCATATTCTATCATCAAAACCTTTGCCCCCGGTCGACGCTTCTGTGAACCATCGGCGGGGGATGTCAGCAAATGCTGTTCGCGGCGCATAACTTATATAGGATTTGTTTCCGGTTCATATGTACTATCAGCGTCTGTGTATTTGTGCTCCCGTATAGTAGTCATCCACCCTGCTTTGTTGTTACTGGTTGTATGTATGTATAGGTACATGGAAAAAGGTGCATAGTACGAATAAGAATAAGAAAGGTTGTCAGACAGGGCGTGAGTGACTTGTGAAATGAGGTTCGGCAACTCTGCGGAGGGTGCCGAGTAAAGCACCAAGGGGGAGGCACCAGGCATGGGCCACGCTCAAATATAAATCGCGCACATGTTCCACTTCAACTCGTTCCTCAGCTACTCAGCATGATTGCCCCCATTGCAGACAGTGACCCCGATCCCACCACACAGATTCCATGGCCAACAGGTCGTCCCAGGCAGGCGTCTGATCTGGACGAGGCTGTGAAACCTGCGACACCGAGCGAAGATAGCGTGGCGCGTAGCGTTCCGGAAACGGTCCCCAAGAAGCCAGACACTGGGAGACGTCGTCTGACAACATGGGATCTCATTACATTAAGTATCTCGATGGCCGGAGCCCAGATTGCATGGACTGTTGAGCTGGGGTAAGCACGTCATCATTATAGAGTCAAGGTAGAACAACTCACTCATTCCCATAGCTACGGAACACCATTCCTTCTGGGCTTAGGCCTTTCAGAACATATCACATCTCTTGTATGGCTGGCGGGACCGATCAGTGGACTCATTGCTCAACCAGTGATAGGTCAGACTCCCTCCCACATGCTCTTTACTTATATTGAATCGAACGCTGAGGGGTTTATGCTATCTAGGTGCTCTATCAGACTCTTCGACGTCTAAGTACCGTCGGAGATACTGGATTATCCTATCTACCATTGCGCTCGTGATTTCTACGTTTACACTTGCCTATTGTGAGCCGTTGGCCAGGATCACTGTTGACATCCTAGGTATTGGTGCTGGTGATTGGGATGACGAACGGAAGAAACGAGTGAGCACTACTTGTAAACCTCGGGCCTCAAACGCTGACGTTGATTGCTTAGGCGAATAACATTGCAATTGGTTTCGCCGTCGTCTCTTTCTACATATTGGATTTTGCTTTGAACGGGCTTCAGGCGTCCTTGAGGAATCTTCTCCTTGACGTGGCGCCTGCGGATCAACTCAACGCTGGGAATGCATGGCATGGAAGAATGACCAACGCCGGTAATATCATAGGATTTGGATTTGGTACGTTTGTCGGTTGTATCTTGAGAAGTACTTACCAATGAGGCCGCTATAGGGTTCCTTCCCCTCGCCAAGTTACCTATCATCGAACTCCTTGGAGGTACCCAATTCCGCAAATTCTGTGTCGTCTGCATTGTTATCCTCGTCATCACTGTCTGGATTACGTGTTATTGTCACGAGGAACAAGAACGTCAGGAATCATACAAGAAACACAAGTGTGTCCACCTCATCTTTGTGTCTGACTTAACTCACATTCACAGCAGTAAACTTAGGGATGTTATCTTTGGCATCCACTCTGCAATTGTCACGCTTCCAAAGCCCGTTCAGCGCGTTTGCTACGTTCAATTATTTGCTTTTATGGGATGGTAGGTTCCTATGTCCTCCATTATCTTTTCTCCCTGATTTAGATACTTCTCTAGGTTCCCGTTTTTGTTTTACTCGTATGCCGTTTCACCCATCAATATACGAGTGTTCTAATATCTCTTAGTACGACGTATATGGGCCAAGTTATGGCTTATGAACTCGATCAGGAACCTGACGCGGACTACGCCACTCGTGTGGGGGAGTTTGCTATGCTCCTATATAGTATCGGTATGTCGTACTTTGAAAGTTTTGCCATTCTATTGACCCTCCTTCTCAGTGGGTGTCGTGACTGGATTCCTTCTACCTCACCTCGCTAGCCGCGACCGACGCTTGATGGCGCACAAGGAAGATGTGGACGAGGATGCTGAACTCACTCGGCTTCGACAGACCGTCCGCGAGTGGCGCGTGGAAGCTGCTCGTCAGGGAAAACCCCTTCGACTTCCGATAATGCCTTTCCTTTTACGCAACATCTGGACAGGGGCTTTGCTCCTATTCACTATCCTCACCTTCTCTACCTTCTTTATTACAACGGTTATCCAAGTACGTTTTTCTTAAACTTTCTCCCCTTCTTATGCTAACATGCTATCAACAGGCTACAATTTTCATCAGTTTGGTGGGCATTTGCTGGGCGGTGGCGATGTGGGTACCTTTTGCAATCATCATGGAGGCAAGTTACCCAGTTGCCATCAATAATGCCCGCTCCTAATCTTTCAACAGATTCTCAAGGAAGGACCTACTCCCCAGCCAAATGCACCACTTGCATCAAGGCGCCCATCGCACGTTCGTGTCGTCTCAACACCTCCTTTATATCGCCGTCCCCCAGAAGAACGTCAGCCATTATTGCGCAGTCGTTCCTTTGATGGGCTGGAAAGTGGCGTTCAAGTAAGCCCTATCACCCCTATGGCAGGAGGCACCGTACCTGGGATACACAATCTTGCAATCGTTTTGCCTCAGTTCATCGTAAGTTTTAGCTTGTCGGCCTATTGGCAAAAACTGACCTTGTGCTCAGGTTGCTCTGGTTACAAGTGCCATTTTCCGTATCACAGATGGTGGATCCCCCGAAGGACATTTGCTCAGCGACGATAACAAGTATTACGGTAAGACGGGTGTCGGCTGGGTCTTGCGTTTCGGTGGATGTTGCGCATTGATCGCTGCACTAATTGTTCGGCGAGTCCCGCCCACGCCGACTGAGAAAGCCATGCGCCGCAGACTTGGCGAGATGCAATTGCTTCGTGAAGAATCTTACCCATAGGGGAGATGGTTTGTATTTTTTTGTAATGTTCCTGTAATATTTCTTCCTGGGTTATTTATTATCGTTGTCGAACTAATAATGTACTGATGGGCATCTTATTCATGTTTGAAGGATACATAACACATAATCCCAGTCATCAACATTGTTGGTAGAAATAAAGCTGCATGGTATCAATGTCGTCGGAGGCACCTCGTCATCGCCGAAGATGTCTTGAACAATCTTTGCATCTGTTTTTAAGCGTCAGCTGATAGACGGTGGCCAAAAAGGCTTCAACTTACACGATGTAACGCGTGATGGTCTGTAGAAAAGTCGAATAGAAAGGCTTCGCGTGAGTACCAAGGGTGAAGGCAGGAGCCTTGCATTTCGAATAAAATCCGAGAGCAAAGGGCTGTCTGTTGGTTCATTAAGGGGCAGTTTGACTTGAAAGATCAAAGCCAAAATACCTCCTCCCTTCAGACAAACGATGGCACAACCAGAAGATTCTTCACTATCACCACAGCAGTAAGATATTTCCCGATATAAAACACTTCCATCAGAAAAGTTAGTATTGTCTGGTGAACAAAGCGTTAGAAATGACGATCCTCGTTTTGGATCGGACCGTACGCTGTTCGTATACAGGTGTGCGAGATTGCATAATAATACCATCGGGATCCTCCTCATCCAGCATAGCGCAACGTCCAGTATGAGCTAGAACCTGCTTTTCGACCAGGGCATTCTTCGGAAGGTCTTTGACGATCAAATAAAGGGTTGGAGTCCGAGGAACCTGATGACAATGAGTATAATTAGAATCATAGCACTTGAGCACAATAACGGACCTTGTTCGATGTACTCATTACACTTTTGAGTCGATTGAGGCCGTGAATGTCGGTAAGCCAATATAGTGCAAGCTGTATGTGACCAGTCCATTCCTGGCTCGAGGTGTTTTTCAGGACATTAATCACCCGTGAAACGTGTTGGTTAGCTAGTGCGGTCTCCACAGCTAATGAACGCGGAGACGGGAGAGCGAGTTGGGCAGGAATGAGTCCAATTTGGCCGGAGATGAAGATATGCTCTCCTGCCTGTGATGAATTCGATAGGTAGATTGTAACATATGTAAAAAAATCATACATACAGTTATGGCTTGAGAGTAAGGTCCAATGTTCGCTGGTGCCCAATAACTCAGTCCTTGAACATGGAGCGCCTGGCGATCTTGTGGACCTTTTTCGATGAATGCAGTACAATCCAGTCGGATGCGAATTGGATGTGGGAGATCAATCGCTACGCACGCCCGTGCTGGAGGGCTTGAGCCGAAGAAAGTAGCATAAACTGCATTAACGCGGACGAAAAGATCCATATCGGACAAAAATACGTTAATGTTCGTACAGTTCGAAACGCCGAGACCAAATTCATTGAGGCGTCCTACAGAAATGTGAGATGAGGCCCCAAAACGAGAAAATGCATTGACTTTCTAAAAGCTGGAAGCATTCTGTGACTTCTTCCTCAATTGTGAGCGTCACGATGGGATCCTGCATTGAACGTTCAACATTCGAGATGGATACCCAAGACCCTACTTGACGACTCCCTGCGGAGCTGACTTTTGGGATATTTGACCACGTATGTTCACACTCCTTGACCGCGAGATTTGTAGGTGGCATAGCCCGTTCTACTGCATCATTTAGCACAGCAAATTCGTCGTCCAGTACCCCAGGAATATCCAGATCGAAATCTTGAAGGAGTGGCTTAGTTTCAAGGTATGCTTTTTTTATTCGAAGAAATGCAACTGTCGCGAAACTGTTATCTGAATGGATAACAGTCTCAACTTCACTCCTGAATGAATTTGTCAAGATTGGATAAACGGATAAAAGAATGATCACGCACAATATTATACGGTGTTTGAAAAGAGGACAATCGAGAGTCAGGCTCTCGTATTCTCCGCCTTCCCCACAAATATGAGCACCATACTGTTCATTCTGCCCGAATGATCATTAGTTCAGAACAAATTACTAAAACCTTGACTTACTAGCTTCAAAAGGGTTGGATGCATTTCTGAAAGTGTTTTCCCAAGATGTTTAGTCGTCAATCCTATTCCAGCTACTTTGATGAGGATGGCCTCCATTCCAGCACTGATCATCTCCTGGAACAGTTCTCCTTGGTCTCTATTCCATAGATAACACAACGGTGTCAATCCAAGTCGACGGCATCTTCGGAAAGGTAATGAGAACAAGAATGACGGTGAAAGAGAAGGCTCACACATGTTCAACTCGTACGCGTTGATAATTTGACAAGATCGCTCCAACTGATACTCCCAAAACGTCTGGATGATGGGCCTGTGGTGTGCGATCGACGCGAGTATAGCATGTATGAGTTGAAAGGTGCGCACCTTAACTTCGGAGAGAAGAGCTAAGAGATCCTCTGTCTCATCTCCTGCAACTGCAGTTACACCTTTGGAGTTTCTGCTACCATATTCCGAGCCTTGTTCGACTGCTGTCCCTGTGATAACACGACGATAAAGAGGGACTTCTAGTGCACGAGCAACTAGTTCTATCGCGTCCTGTCCAACAGTTTGATAGAGATACGAATCGAGTTCCTCTGATAGTATGTTCGCAAATGATTAGATTCGTAGATTAGCTAGATTCAGACCTTTGCCCGCTCCAGGACCAAGAGACGCAGCAGCGACGAGTTCATGACCATTTTTTGCGCAGTGTAGGAGGTTGAAACAGCTGTCCTTACCACCACTGAGGAGGGCAAGATATTTCATTGGTCGAGGTCAAGTCGAAAAGGGTAATCGGGGTGTCAGGTGTCCCCTCATTCCCGATTTGATTCGAGATCTGATTTACGACTTCAAAGTCGCCTTCAAATTTCTATCCTCTCTATAGATCCTCTGCAATGCCTACTATATCAGTTGACAAGGCTGACCTCTGGGAAAGACTTGGTCAGGAGTTCTGTGCGCCGATCCATTCACCACGTTATCCGAGCTGTTTTCGATCTCTTTGATTCCTATAGCTACGGAGGAATTCGACCAATTGTTATTCGAGTATGGATTGGAGCTCGATGAAGACGTGTGTTACCCCATTTTTCAATGAGAACTATACTCACACACGACTCATCATAGACAACTGCAGAAGTAGAGGCGGCGATCAAGGCTGGTTTGCCTGCAGAACGTCCAGTATGACTTTCGCGTTTTACAATAATCATGAACTTAACGATTGCGATATAGCAATTGAAAATTGAAGTCCCTGCGAACAGGTATCGTGTTTCTCCACGTACACAGTCGTCCTTGGCATCTCATCGAACGATCCTTGTAGATATGATCTAGTTTGTATCGAAGGAATTGCGCGCGCTCTACGCATCTTCCTACAGAAAGCCGAACCTCCGCGATATAAGCTCATTTATCCGCCAGGGGGCGAGTCAGAACTCCTTACGATGACTATTAGCCCCGAGGTCTGTCTCAACTCGAGAAAATGGAGCAATCACTCATAATATAATATCTTTGCAGGTGAAAAAAGTTCGCCCTCTCTTCGCGTGTGCCATCCTTCGCAATATCAAATTTACTCCCCGGTCATACGCGTCTTTCATTGATCTGCAAGACAAATTGCACCAGAACATCGGGCGTCGGCGACAGCTCGTGTCAATCGGAACTCACGATCTGGATACGCTGAAGGCACCGTTCAGATATGAAGCTCAACCTCCAAAAGACATCAAGTTCGTCCCTCTCAACAAGGATAAGGCCTACACCGCTGAAGAACTTATGACTGTCTATGAGGTACGTGATGTTATCATTTATTCGCCTAAGCCGGATCTTTCATGGCTCTCTCTCAGTCTGACAAACACTTGTCGAGGTATCTACACATTATCCGCGACTCCCCCGTGTATCCAATCATATACGACTCTATGGACCGAGTGTTGTCCATGCCCCCCATCATCAACTCAGAGCACAGCAAAATTACACTGAACACAAGAAACATCTTCATCGATGTTACGGCAACTGACCAAACAAAACTTGATATCGTTGTCAACATTGTGGCTACCATGTTCTCTGAATATTGTGACGAGCCTTACACGTATGTCCCTTCAGTCGATTGTTGAAGTGTCTTCTGACAACGGAAATTTAGTATCGAGCCTGTCAAGATTATTCTGCCTGACGGTTCGACGCGTATCTCGCCTGATATATCCGAGCGCCACACCACAGCGCGCGCGTCCTACGTGAATGCATGCACAGGGCTCAACTTGACTGCAAACGAGGTGTCCACACTATTGCAAAGAATGGCTCTTTCTAGCACGGTCTCGCCCTCCGACCCAGACCAACTGCTGGTGCAAATCCCCGCAACACGGCCGGATATTTTCCACGAGTGCGACATAATGGAAGACGCAGCTATCGCGTATGGCTTCAACAAGTTACCCAACAAGTTCCCGGCCACGAGTACAGTAGCGCAGCCTCTGGCGATCAGTAAACTCAGTGATATCGTGCGCCAGGAATGGGCTTTGGCCGGGTGGGTCGAGGTCCTGCCATTGATTCTGGTACGGATCTATTTTTTTCTTAGCTGACTCACTCTCCATGTTTTAACTTACAATGCGGTTCTAGTGCTCACACGAGGAGAACTTCGAGTTCTTGAACCACGTCGATGACTCAAAGACTGCCGTCAAGATTGCCAATCCCAAGTCTCTCGAGTTCCAGGTCGTGCGCACCACGCTTTTGCCTGGGCTTCTCAAGACGATTCGCGAAAACCGCTCACACTCCCTTCCCATCAAAATCTTTGAGACGTCTGATGTGGTGTTCAAGGATACTGCACGGGAGCGACAAGCACGTAACGAGAGACATGCAGCAGCAGTGTGGTGCAACAAAACCGCTGGATTCGAGATTGTTCATGGAATGTTGAACCGTGCCATGAAGATGCTCGAGATACCTCTCATTGGGAACACCGATCAAAAGGCAGAAACTGGCTACTATATCAAGGAGAGCAGCGGTGAGCCGTCTTCTCATATCATCTGTATAGAATACAGGTCTCATACTGTCCAGACCCTGTCTACTTCCCTGGGCGTGCAGCGACGATCTACTACCGTCCTCCTCCCGCGAAGGCCGGAAATACGTTGACAGGTATCAAAGAAGACGTCGAGACTGGACTCCATGTTCGGCGCGATATGGAGATCGGAAGTCTAGGCATCCTTCATCCGACTGTACTTGCAAATTTCGAGATCGGATACCCGTGCTCCGCGCTCGAGTTCGCCCTGGAACCTTTCAAGAAGAAGATGAACAAGATCTGGACCAATGACGATTAGTAGAACTACATCTAAAATGAAAGAATGTATTGAATAGATTTGGGATGACGTTGAATGATGACCGGAACCAGCGCTTACGATTGACAGCTGAATTTCATGCCTTCATTTGTATTGAAAAATAACCATAGCGTGAGGTATGTCTAGTTTGGCCGAGGCGCCATGCATGATACCTCACTCCCTTCTTACCGGCTTCTCCTCTTCGCCGCCGCCAGCGAGGACTGTATGTTACGTTAGGCTGATGCAGAAGATGACATGGAAAGATACGCACGTGTAGCAAACAAGAAGGCTGCGATGTACATCCAATATTTCTGTAAGAACGTCTTTTCAGGAACTGGAGCAACAGGCTGGCCATCAGGCGTTATCGGCGGAGGTGACGCCAACTGAGGGCTGACATTACCCGTAAGTAGAAGTATCAGAAAAGGTGGCGCAAAGAACTTACAGGGGTGGGAAGTGTGAGCTCTTGAGAAAGACAGTGGTGTTCACTTTCGTAAACGACTCGAAAGACGGAACTTTCTTGCCGGCCTTCTTGGATTTAGACTTTGAGCAGGTTCCGTCATGAGGGATTGGTGAGACAAAGTAGTTGATAGCGTAAGGTTTTGTGCCATGGGTATCGACTACATGGAGGTATATTTGCTCGGAGGTAGATCCAGCAAGATGACACTGGAATGAGGCACTGAGAACGAAACCAGACTGGTCCAGAGCTGTGCACATACTGCTTTGACTGAAGAGACGTCCCAATGTTCTTCTTTCTTATCGCCCTCGTGCTCTAAGGCAACTTGATAGAGGAGTAAATCTTTATTCTCGACTTCTTTGAGGTCCTCGGCAAATGAGAATATGTCGTTTGCAAAGGTGGGTGCAAATTCAAAAGATAGTGTGTTGTTCTGTGTGATAGTGAGAGTCCCACGTTCCTGGAAGGGGCCCTGGGTCTCGCTGGGATGATAGAGGCGATGGTAGAGCCTGTAGTGAGTGTGGTCAGCGCAGACGATGGGTAGGGAAAGGAGGCCAAGGATGGCGGCAAATCGCAAGGTGAAAGTCATGTCCAAAGTCGACGCGGGTCACGGGGATTGGCTAAGTGAGCATGTGATCCGAGGAAAGGCAGGGATTGGACAAGATTGGACAGCGGGAAGCGAATAAGCGGGATCCAATCGGAGCCAGGCCCGCCGGCTGGAGCACCGAGTAATCTTTATTTTAATAATATATGGTGATTGGTGCCCAGACCCGACGCTGCCATTGGTCTGGACATTGACCACCATTTATAAGTATTCCCAAGAACCCCTTCCGTTCTCTATTGTCTGCCATGGAGGCCCCCTATAACACCGCCTACATCCCTACTCCGCCCTTTACTCCCATTCACACTGAATTACCGCACTCTGATGGTTCGCTCCACTCCACACTCAACCTTCTCGATGCGCTCGACGAATTCTATTGCGGTCAGCGCGTGTGGATAGAGCAAACTCGTACTGCACTTGACCAGGCCTTTAAGGAATCAGAGGCCATGCAATCCGAGCAGCCAAAATCATCCCTACCATCTCCCCCAACCTCAGAGTCTGGCCTCGGCGGTACCGGTCGGTCAGACATCACCGACGAAGAGCAGCGCTTGGCCTCGGCCACACGGTCCAGCCCCGATTGGACAAGAAGGAAAAAGGGCCTGCAGCTCACATTGGATATCCGCAACGATCCCCAGATGCACAAACGCATACGCCGCATCACATCTCGCAAAGATCTCGATCAGCGAAAGCGGTTGTTGAATATGCTGGACGAGATAGTGCAGGCAAGGATGGAGAGTTGTAGGTTCAGTCATCGCATGGTCAGGAACACCAATAGGATGGACGTCTCTCGCCGGTAGACACTCACTCAGTCAAGGTAAATGAAATGTGAAGTTTGTCGGCAACTAGAACTGATATTTCTCCTCTAGACGTCAAGTGTCTTCTGCATTATTCTAGGAGTGGATTTTTTTGAGCAATGGACAAGTGCCGGACGCCTTCCAATCATTCACTACTAGTTTGTACCCAGGAGTTGATACGATCGCCTAGCCAATTGCAGGAACACAAGTGTAGTCGTAGTTTTTTTTTCCAAAAATCCTATACGCTTTTTTGAGTACTTACACGTTGGTCGAGAGAGAACGAGAAGAAAAAAGGTCGGGCAATAAATCAAAACAAACACAAGACATCAGCGGCAGTTAGCACAGCAACGGCGGCACTGCAGTCACTCTACTCACAACTACATACTTGGCTAATCGCACCTTCACTCCTTCATACCGATTCCTTTTCTTTACAATATGCCTGCCAGGTATACTGCTCTCAATTCTCGAGCGGACCATGATACCCAAGATGACATGGAGGCTGCCTTTGACTACACTGAGGACGACGACGACGATATCAACGATTCCCATGAATCGCATCCCCTCAACCCCGAGCCGACTTCACCATCTAACATTCAAGCGCCCCCGCACAACCCTCACCCACCCCGTGTACCTGGAACGTACGACTTTGAGAATGTTGATTACGATTATCCACCCCCAGGCTCCCCGCCTCGTCCATCAGCTATCGCTCTTCCTAATGACTATGGAAACTCAAACGGACTGGTACCCCAGATTCCAGATGGTGGTCTTCAAGGTGCTCCACGACCGAAGTGGCTACGGAGGACAGCAGTTTCCATTCTCCCCGCTCGGTTTGCACAGAGCATGGGGTTGACTCATGAACGACCGCAGGGCGCCATCGGCGGTGGAACAGTTAATGATGGTGTCTTTGCCAATGTCACTGCTAAACCTACACGCCCAGTGACGGTGCACGAAGGTGATCATATTCGAGACAGAGTGCAGCCGGTTTCACCGTCTGATCATACATCTTCTAGGTGATGATACATTCCTTGTGCCAGAAGAGACACGGGCAGAAGCTCCGCCGTCATATGCCTCCGCCCAAGCAGATGCCGTTCCTCCATATTGGGAAACAACCGTCCACGCGCCGTTCGCACCTGGCACCGTGGGCGAGGTTATTGTTGACAACCTTCCTACAGGCTCACTATTCTCATTCCTATGGAACATGCTCGTATCAATATCGTTCCAGTTTGTCGGCTTCCTCCTCACCTACCTCTTACATACGACGCATGCTGCCAAGCTTGGATCACAAGCAGGCTTGGGCGTGACACTCATACAATACGGCTTCGCACTCAGGGGGCAATTGGAGAATCCTAATGGTACAGATCAGGAAGCTGGTTGGGGAAGTTGGGGACAAGTTCCTCCTCCAACACCGGCTGAAGGCACGTCGTCGTATACAAGCCGTGTCATGAATTCAACGATCTACGCCTCCGCTACGGATATTATTGATGAGCAAACGAACTCAATGATGGCGAGCGCTACTACAGAGTGGCTTTCGTTCTTCCTCATGACAATTGGTGCGTCTTTTAATTTTACTAAATCACGAATATTGGCTTACGTGGTACGGGTAGGCTGGTTTATTCTGCTTACCTCGTTACTCGGATTCTGGCGTGTTAAACGCTGGGAAAAAAGCATCCTTGCGTCTCAACGCGAGAGTACACCTGCTACAGAGACCGCCAGGTCACCCTTCTCTTTATTCAACCGCGTGGGCAGCATTTCCCCCCTACGTGGTACTTCACGTCTCGATTTCTTCCGCATGGGCTTTGGTCTAAATAGAAGACGAGGTGGTGACAATGATGAAGCGACCCGTGCGGTTGTACAGGCTGAAGAGGGGAACGCGCAGCCTAGGAATGATGATGAGCACGCTCTTGAGACCGACGCAATGATTCCTGCTGATACAAATCCTTTTAATCGAAGTCGCTTGCTACAGGCAATTGAGCATGACCGGAGGTTACAGGCCGATTTGAGAAGTGCAGGGCTCTTATAACCACATCGATCTGGGAAATGGAGGGATGGAGTATTTATTTCAAATTGTACTTTAATATCAATATCTTGATTAACCTTCAACAGAATTGGAGCTTTGGTACTTTGACTGCTCTCCGGGACTGGGTTGTACATGTGGGGGAAATCGCGTTATCTGGACTGTTTTTACAGTTTATTACAATATCTTCTCTACCCATAACAGGAGATCAAGTTCTTGGTCGGCTGATTCCATCGTTGGACAGACCGAGTCTCCCACATTCAATTCATCCCTAGATCCTGTATCAGTACAGGTTCACAAATCCTGCTTATCCGGGATTTATCCGATTCGTAGAGAGCTCGAGATGACACTTCCACTCTTACTCTTCACCTACTCTGCTACTAGCTCAGAGATATATAAGAGTTGAAAACGACTAGAATTGCAGAGCCTACAAAATGACCCTTACAATCCGCAAAGCCACTGAAGCTGACGAAACGGCCGTTTCGCGTATCTGTCTTCTCACTGGGGATGCAGGCAAATCCGCTGAACACCTGCACGAATACGGCGAGCTCATCGGGCTCACATACGCTGTTCCGTACCTGAAGCTGCCCACGACATGGGCCTTCGTCTTGGTCGACGAGACGAAGGATAACGCTGTCGTTGGATACATCCTGGGATCGAAGGATACACGTGCGTACGAAAAGTACGCCGGAGAGCATTGGTGGCCAGTCCTGGCTGAGAAGTACCCACCGTCAATCGCGAAGATGCCAGCCGATGAGCGTTACATGAATCTGTTCAGGAATATGCATACCGCGCCTGATGCGAATATTGCCTTTGCGGCGGCGCACTTGCACATCGACATTTTGGAGGAATATCAGGGGCAGGGATGGGGGCGGAAGCTGATCTCGACGGCGATCGAGTATTTGAAGGGCGAGAACATCGCAGGCAAGGGCGTATGGCTGGGAATTGACCCGAGGAATATCAAGGCGAGGGGCTTCTACTCGAGATTGGGCTTCAAGAGGATCGAGGGTGCAGACGAGAATCAGTTTGGAATCAAGTTTGCGGAATTCACGGGCCGCGCCGCGGAGTGATAATTAGGTGTTTGGTAGCTCTCAATAATACAAACAGACGCGTTCAACGCGCCACCGTTCGGACTTTTGCCACTAACTTCCATTGTAGAGTATGTCTGATGAACACCCTCGTAGTGATACAGCCTTTCCGCCTGCCTCGCGTCCTCCACCACTTCCCCGCCCTCGCAAGGCCTCTGTCACGCTACCCCACACCAAAGATCCATATATCACTACGGGAAATGTTCAGCAATTAATGCCGCGTTTACAGCGCCCGGAAGAAATACAGTGGCAGGTCCCAGTCTACGGGAACGACTATGCCAACCGAAGCGCAGAGGAGTTCCCCGCTCGACGCGATACCGTGAGCCATTCGGCTCCAGAAGGCAATCGGCGAGATTTTGCAGCCAGCGACTCTACTCTGAATGTGGCTAATGGAGAAACCAACGACTCTTACGAGAAATACTCGCTTTCGTCCTATGAACATCCTTATGATATTCAACCTCCTGAGAACGCGTATCCTGGTCCAGGCGTGGCTCCTCTCAATATCCGTCGAAAACGTTCACCTGTGGGGCGTAGAGTCAGTTTCTCTGAGGAACAGCCTCACGTCCATGAATATGCTCCACAAGAAGAGGCCGAAGTCGATCCCAAAGCTGAAAGAGCCCTAAAAAGACGCGGACTACCGTCTACTATCTTGGATTTGTATGCTATCAACAACGCCGACGCGAATGGGGACCTGGAAAAGCAAGGCGGGGTCAAGCGACGAGGCTCAGATCCAAACTTGGATAACTATGCGTACTCAAGTGCACGTCCTGACCTGCGCCGCAATGGATCTATGTCCTCGATAGCATCTGGTGGCTCGGAAGTTCTTGATCCTGATGATCCTCGTGTAACTGGCATAGAAGCCAAATCCTTGGAAGATCCTGAAGACATCGAGAAGAATGCACTGCGTCAGATGGACTATAAGACCCGCCGCAAGCATCTGACACGTATCAAGATCGAGTTCAATGTAACTTGTTAGAAGCCTCTCTTTTCACTTGGTTTTTCCTACTCACCTCAGTGCAGCTATGATCAATAGACAAGAGTTTCTCATCAAGCTGGCAAAAGCGCTCATGATCTTTGGTGCACCTTCTCACAGGATCGAATCCCAACTTACCGCGGCCGCGCGCATCCTTGAAGTGGAAGCTGAATTTATTCATTTGCCTGGTGTTATCATCTGTTCTTTTGGCGACCAGGACCTCGGCTGCTCTGAGACTCACTTTGTCAAATGCGCCGGCAGGCTTTCTCTTGGGGCTCTCCACAAGGTCCATTTGATCTATCGTAATGTTGTACATGATGAAATCAGTGCAAAACGCGCCACAAATGACCTCGAAGCTCTGTTGACAGCACCTCCACTGTATTCCATGCTCTTTCGTTGTATTCTATCTTTCTGTCTGTCGGCTCTCATCTGCCCGCTGGCCTTTGGAGGATCTTTCGTGGATATGTGGCTTGCAGGCACAGGAGCCTTCATTCTCTCTATTCTGCAGCTTGGCGTTGCGTCAAAAAGTGTCTTGTATGCCAACGTTTTCGAGTAATATCCGATTTCTTTATTCTTGTGCTATGATGTGTCACTGATTGACTTATCGCAGAATTACCATCGCTATCTTCATTTCGTTCGCCGCCAGAGGCTTAAGCAGTATTCGAAGCCAAATATTCTGTTATACCGCCATTTCTTCAGCAGGTATCATAGGAATTTTGCCAGGATACCTCATCCGCGAGTACTATGTGTTTGATACCCGATGGATAGCTAACTCCTTTCCTACACAGTAAGCAGCTCACTCGAGCTTGCGTCAAAAAACATTGTATGTGGAAGTGTCAAGATGGTTTATGCCTTGATCTATACACTGTTTTTAGTATGTTGCACGCTACCTTGCTGCATACTCTTGATACTCATCCTTGTAAAGGGCTTCGGTCTGCAGATTGGGTCCGATTTCTACCTTCTTCTAGACCAATCGATGAGGCGTAAACTTGATGATCTTGCCGCTAGTCTCGCCACTACCACCGCGCTCACCGGCACTTGGGCGGCAGACAATGGAACGGGAAATAATTCCATTCCATTAGTCGGCACATGGACCTTCACGCATTCCGTCGCTGTTGAGACATTAGATATCGTAAAGGGTTGCTACCGCCCACAGTCATTTCCTTGGTACCTCCAACCTTTTCCTTTCTGGACCGCCTTCGTCATCGTTCCTGCCTTCTCCACTCTCTCATCGTTATCGAATCTTCAGCCCTTGAAGAGTAGGCAACTTCCAGTCATGGTCGTCATTTCATGCGCGTCGTACGCCTCCAATAAGATCGCCAATCATTATATCTTCAACCGCTCAGACATCGTCTCTGCCATTGGTGCCTTTACGGTCGGGGTTTTAGGTAATGTTTATTCACGGAAAATGGGGGGCACGGCTTTCACATCGATGGTCACTGGTGTTCTTTTCTTGGTTCCGGTAAGGATCCAAACACGTCTTTCATCACATATCACCTAATATTGAGACGTATAGTCGGGTCTCTCACAAGCGGGAGGCATTACCGCCAATGGAAATGGTATCGACATTGGTGGAGCTATGATTGCTGTTACCATTGGAATCACGGTTGGGTTGTTCATGAGTCAGGCACTGGTCTATTCTTTTGGCAGTCGAAAGAATGCTGCCGTCTTTTCATTCTAAATACTCATTTTATAGTTTTTTCCTCACTTGGGGCATTCTGGAACTCTTTTGATTCAATGTTGTATGTAATATTCCAGTACAAGATCTTACGTCTCTCTCTAGAACATGACGGCAGGAGAGTTTTCTATGCCTTCTATTGACACTTTGTGCCCCACCAATGTCCGAATATTGTTAATTCCATAGCTGAGAATTAGCAATGAGTAAGCCAACGTTTGTTTCGGGGAAGATTCGAAAAGTTACCGAATCATTGTAGGACGCTCTAAGCTGAGACCCCACCCATGCACTCGTACGTCTTTAGGGAAGCCCATCGGCTCGAGCATCTCGGGACGGAACATTCCACTGTTTCCTACCTCGACCCACCGATCGAGCATAGGGTGGAAGGCGAAGATTTCAAGAGAGGGCTAAGATAGTCGGTAGAAGTTTTGTGGAGCATGAAATCCCATTCTCACCTCAGTATAAGGATTGTAAGCGGGCTTGAACCTGACTTTCTCGATACCCATCTTCTTGAAGAAAACTCTCATGAATCCTGGGAGAAAAAGCACAATCAACACAGATACCAAGTTTCGTACGTAGTAGTACACACCAATGAGGTCCGCAAGCGTGAGATTACGGTCTGCGACAACCCCTTCCACTTGATGGAATTCAGCCAAATGTGTCGCGTCCATGGTCTCATTTCTGAAGACTCGGTCAATACTGAACAATTTAGCTGGCCGGAAGCCGTCATCAGAGCCATCTCCAGTCGTGCTAGATCCATGAGCAAACTCTTCCGCATCCCCCTCAACCTTCTCGCCTCTGCATTTGGCAGCTAGCTTATATAGCATGTGTGCCGAAGAGGCGGTGGTATGCGTTCGCAGGAGAAGCTTGCTTGATTCTTCGTGCGACCAAGGTGCGCGGTAGCCAGTGGACCCGAAGCCACCGTGTTCATGTACTGTTGAAACACGCTTGTAGTATTCTGGTTCCGGAGGTAGGGCTTCCTTAGGGTCTGAAAGAATGTAAGAATCAGACTATAGCCTGACGAGTGATGATATACCAGAAAGATAGAAGGTATCTTGAAGATCTCTGGCTGGATGTTGTTGCGGCACAAACAACGCATCGAAACACCAGAAACCTGACTCGACGAAGGACGATGTTGGCATCTCTGCGAAGCTAAGGTCTGGTCAATCACGGAATCAACAAGGTCAACCATATTCATACCCCATTTCCAGGAAGATATTCCTGATCTCTTCTCTGACTTTGAGAAGTGGATGGAGTGCGCCACCAGTGGTTGGGGCACCCTCAGCATCGAAATTATATTTTTTGAAGGCCGATGTTTTCCAAGTGCCACTAGGGGATCTATCAGGCATGTAATGGGAAGGATTTACTCCGTGGCGTACGATGTTAGCATATCAACTGTCAAATCAGTTTCTGGCTTTGCCGTCGATGTGCTGAAATTTGAGCCTTTCTTGACGGTGAACCACTGTCCTTTTCTGTGTATTTATATGCGATGAAAACAAAAAAAAATTGGACCAGAGGATGAGCTCATACCGTTGTAGGATCAACTTTCGTTTCCGCAGGTCTGCTAGGACCTTTTCTCCGGCCTTTAATGCTCCTGTTGACGCGATCTCTTGCAAATCAGTTTGTGTAACATCTTGAATAGTTGATGACTGTGAATCACTATCGGATTTACGGGTTCCTGATTGGAGTTGATCAACGCACGATTTTAACAAAACCGTCGCCCTCCTTGCCGATCCATCCATTTTTGAAGGCTCTCCCCTGACCAACTTTTGCTGTCTCATCACCTACTTGCTTTTTCAGCTGCACGGGAGTGAGCGGCGATCCTTCCCCCTTAGCTAGCAACGCAGCCCAAACGCGAGCCTCATGAGATCCCAATTCCACAATCTGCGAACCTTCTGCAGTCAACGCATGCGAAAGAGTTTCATGGGTTTCGTAAACAATCATCTGGAAGATTCCATGAAATATCTTGTAAGACTGACGAGATCGACACGAACATCACGGCTTAAGAGCGAGTTGAGTGCGCCCAAAATTGTGATCTGATCCTCTTGAGAGGTAGCGGGGGTTGATTGGCCAGGAATAGTCAGAGAGCGAGTGTCATCTATGATGGAATGCGCGTTGAGAGTGTCGAGGACCAGCTGCTGTAGAGATTCAGCCATTTTTGAGCTCAGGAAATCGCGATGGACCAAGTTCTGACAGGTTCTGACAGGCCTGACGAGGGCGATAATTATCGGTCACATGATGCCCGATCGCATAACTCACCCGAGTCGCCCGCCCGTACAGATGTAACTTGCCACTTACCGGTTGTGAGGGATGTCAAATTTATCGTCCTGGAAGGCATGGAATGCTGCTCAGATACGACTCTCTGCCATTCGGGACGCATTCGATACAACTACTTCCCTAAATCCTCGCGTCATTCGAGTTGGTCAACTCGATTCGGAATTACTGGACCAGGAGCTCGTTCAAGTACTCCAGGAACCTATACACAAGGCGCTTTCTCTGATAAACGTAGGCTGACATCCTTCCATGCATGTACAATAATCAATCGTGTGTATCCAGGCCTCACTCAAAGTCCGTTTCGAACCCGAACTTATGTTGCTTCTACAATTAATTCTGTATAAATTATCCATTTGGAACATGGGAGCAAGTTACGGTGCAAAACTTCAAGGCCTGAAATATAGTGTACCTGCGGGGTCAGAAAAGACATTTGCTCGTCTGTCTAACAATTCACCACGATTCATGACCAAGTCTGACCTGACGGCATAGCTTCTGGTCTTCCCCGACGCATTCTCCTACTCCATGGAACATTGACTGTGATCTTGCCGTATCTGCACACAAAGATCCGCTCTCATGCTCTTTCATCCGCTTGGCCGGATAGACCATCGTCAGACCGTCGCCGGAAGGCTTGGGAGGTCCTGACATCCCTAGAATCCTCCTACACATTATTGACCTTACCCAGTTTTCTCGTGTTTCTGTGGAACGGCAAGTTCGTGATTTCCCTTTGTGCCTCATCTATTCATTATTTTGGACTGACTACTTTCTCAGATATCGTACCATAGCTGACAGGCTTCTAAATATGAGTCTCGTGCCGTCCCGTCAGCTCATAAAACGAGAAGTCAGCTATGAATTCATGAACCGCCAGATGGTCTGGCATGCATTCACGGTATGTATTGTCTGATCGAAAAAAACAGTTTCTCATTGGGCAATAGGAATTCCTCCTCTTCCTTCTGCCTTTGATCAATGCAAGAAATCTACGACGGCGTATTAGCCGAACGATTAACTACATATCCCCTCTCACCCTCTTATCCTCCCTTTCCCCAAAAGATGCTTCGACGTCTAAAGATGCTTCCCAGAAGCGAGGAAAGTATTGGTCTCTTCCTCAGGACCAATGTGCCATCTGCGCAGAAAACGCCTCACTCAATCTCAACCTCTCCGAGTCTTCAAACGCTTTTACTGCACTTACCACGACGTCTATTGAAGGGTCCTCGACGGACTCTGATTCGGAACCCCCTGCGTTTCCCATCTATAATCCATACCTGACATCGTGTGGGGATATCTATTGCTATCATTGTATAGCTGAACGACTAATTCAGACCGCTGATTCTGGTGAAGATGACCTCGGGTGGATTTGTCTACGATGTAATGGATATGTTAAGAGTGCAGACCGGTACATTGTTGAAATGGGGAGCGACGCAACAGGAAGTGACTATGAGTTTACCAGCATCTCCGGCTCCGCATCAATAGGTAGCTACAGCGAGTCAGGATGGTCAGACAGTTCGGCTTCTTGAATAAATATGCTAGAGCTAAATGCAAATGCAACTTCCATCAGTTGATATGATTATATGCAAGATACGACGTGAGATCGGTTCGGTCAGCATTCTCTAAGATAGCAGCACTATCGCAGACAGTGTCAAACACGAGCCAGCTCAGCCTGAATCTGGCCAAGGACAGTAGGGTCGGCCTTCGATAAATACTGCGCCTGAAAGGCCGAGGAGCCACATGCTGCTTCTGCTTCACGTATATGGGATCCAATATATGGGCCAAGGCGCACTGTGCGAACGGGATCACGGTCATAAACCTACGAACGAACGAGAAAATTAGGGCTCGCATGCTAGTATGAGGGGAGAAAAGACAGACAGCTTTTCGACGGTCATATTCTTGTGTTCCTTCTGTATCATGATAGAAAGACGCTGGTGCCTCGTCGAGCTCCCAATGTCTTCGTAGATTATATGGTGCAGATGAACTAAATAGGAAAGGGTCAATGTCTTGAAAATACGCCTTAGAGAAATGTACCTGTTATCGTCACTATCATCAACGACCTGTGCTTCTTTAATTTCATAAAAAACATCGATCCATAGATTGAAGATCTCTATCGGAAGTCGTTTGAGTACTTCTGGGTGTGCTGTAGACACCAGCGCGGCAACACCCATGGCAGTGAGTTTACGGAACCGAGGTTCGCTCATGTTGTCGAACTATGTATACAATAATGAACTCTTGATCAGCATAGGCAATGGAAAGCTCTCACTTTACCGAACCATTGATCGAACATGTTATCGTAGAGGTGGTCTACCTTGAGATTATGAGCTGGCCCGGTAACTGAGATCAGCTGAAGAAGCATATTTCGATCCACGATTGCTGCACGCGAGAGGAACAAGACATGTTCCGTCAAGAGAATCGTTGAAGCCTTTAACAGTCAATACAAGGGCGAGATAATATAAAACAACAATGATCACCTCTCCCTCTATCAATGTGGTCAGGATGTATCCGAAGAGACCTGAGGTATGTAAGGCCTCCCCCCACAAGTTCGGCGGAGCTATTTGCAGAAGCAAATTGAGAGCCCGCATCATTTGAGTGGCATTTGTAGTCATTGTTGAATCGCTTTTGAACGCCACGAGGAACGCCGTAAACAGCTGTACATTACAGGCCTAGAGAGCAGTCAGGATATACACAGATCGCCGGATTTGTTGATCACGTACTTGCAGGATTCCTGGGGCGTCAAGTAAGAAGTAAGATTCAATGATGCTGATGGTTTTCCCCAAAAGGTCAAAGTTATTCGACAGGAGATCCATTGCTATTGGGAATAGATCGAAAAGGGCAGGAGCACCATTGACACTATTCAACGTCAGAGTGTTACGAAGGGCAGTCAGCCAAAGAGTGAGACCATCATCATCCAGATTGATGATAGCCTGTCTTGTTAGTAAGTGAAAGAGCAGTTCACAAGCAAGAAGATTATCACGTACACCAGGAGCCAGGCTATCTCGTATCAAGGGGACAACGATGCCACCCAAGGTTGTGGACTCCGTTTTCGCTGACTGTTTAGACTGTTAAACCGACCTTCAACCTAATAAAGAAGGATGAATCGCCAACCTCGACGAGTTTTGCCATTGTCTCGAGTAAAGAACTTTTGAAAAGCCACTGGTCACCGGCCTCTACCCCTTTTTACCTATCAGGATCACGAAGACAAGAAATAATAAGACGACATACAAAGTTGGGGCAATGGTTGTGTGATCACGGCAATGAATGGGACGATCTGCAAGAAACTTTTAGGTGAATAGAGTGGTAAAGCAACGCCTGCGGCTCACAAGTTGACCGACTTGTTCAATGACGACATTCAATGCGTAGTCAATTCGGCGCTTGCTTTCAAACGTGTCCGCCTCGCCCATCATTGCAATGAGCTCTGAAACGACTGTGGGCAAATACGGCTCGAAATATGATGTTTCAAACTCCAGAGTCTGTCGTCGCGAAGTTGTGATTAACAAGAACCTGATGTAAAGGTCATGTCAACTTACATCAAGACACTCCTTGATAGCCACGACAGCCGTTAGCCGAACAACATAATCCGTCCCTTGGCCACGGTCCTTCAATAAGTGGACCAAGACTTCCCAGATTTTAGGATTGTTCGGTTTTGCGCAGGTGTCAGAGACCCATTTACCGATCAACCACGCAATCCGTCGCTTGATCAATGGGTATCTGATGATGTTGAGAATCTAGGAAGTAACGACAAAAAAAGAATCAAACTCGCTTTGGGTTGGTATCTTGTGCTTCCACAGCGAGTGTACGTTCTAACCATTCATCAAAAGGAATTACATCTTTCAACCGCGCTGCACAGCGACCGAGCGCACAATAGATTGCTTCTTTCTGTAGTATCGCTTGTAGTTCGATATCTTCTGCTTTGGTAGCAGGCGGTTGCGCTATTAAATTGCTGGTAAACGTGTGTTACATATGCACTCGAATTTGGGATTACCAGTGATCTGCCTGAAGGTAGATTCCAGCAGAGGCGTGACGTATTGAGGATACATATTGGCAATCGCTAACAGGACCCGTTCACTGCAGGGCTGAACAGGAATTAGAAGATATTTGACTCTTTAATCACAGTTTAGACGTACTCGAAGTTCATATTCCCATAGATCATTCTCTTTGTCTTCGACGTTAACCCATTCCTCAGGATCAGCCACCCAGATTTCCAAATCCTTTGGGTTCAGAGGCATGAAACGTGTTACGAGTAACTCAACGGCTTTTCGGATGAATTCTTCAGATAATGCTGATAATCGTGTAAGGGGAGCGGCACATGATTAAAACTGGTGGTAACATACCATTTTCATTCGGAGTGCCGTCACGACGCTTAGGAGTCCATTGCGCCAGACTCTCTTTGAATAACACCATACCCTGTACAAGGTGGCGAACAGGGAACGGGGCTTGATTGGAATCTACAGAATATTTTTCGCCTTTGATTTTGTACAACATCAGCTGGCTTACCCGAAACTAGGTTTGGCGCTTCTGTAGTCGCCCTTACAACTTGTGACCAGTAGTAGAGTATCAAGTCACTGCATGTAGGCAAGGCGACAAATCGAGCAGGTGAAAGTTGTTGTAGGCGCCTGAAAAACTTGCCAAAAACACGAACATGTCGTGTGAATATGTCGATGAACCGTTGCACTTGAGGATCCGTGTTTGAGTTGGTTTGAATCAAGCCTATGACAACATCTGTACGTAGTGCTATCAACGCTTTAACCTGCACAACAGAATTCTGGAAAAGTTCGCGGATCTAGAAATTTGTTCATTATACAAGGTAAATCACGACTTGAGGATCTTCTTACTCGTGCTTGGTTTATTTCCTGCTCTTCCTTGGATACTTTGTCAATCCGATGCCACAACCACGCGGTTGTCTTAACTAAGCATTTATAGACCAAATGTGACAGTAAGATGTCATCGCTTATTCGAGGGGATTGGATGGTTTGTGGCGTCACGGTACTTGGCGAAACGGTAGGTGCAAGTTGACAGTAGTACCGATAGAGTATGGGATACAAGGAATTGACAAGCTACGAGTCAAGTTAGAATGAAAAAGTTTGAAAAATAGACATCAAAGGGACCTTACATTTGCCATCGTCTTGACGCCATTCAACATCTTTATGCTCGCGAATTCTTTGATGATTCCATTCAAGAGCTTGACACTGCGTCTCAAAGTCAATATATCTCGAGGATCCTCGCTCATTGACACGTATCGCTTCTGTAGATGCACGTCGATAATGCCAAGAAGGTCGTTGACGAGGTTTCCCCTGCAGTAAAGGTCAATTGCGGGAGGAATGATGGGACTATCCGTACCAGACACTAGGAAAATCTTGCCGCGCAATCTTGGCAACGATGATTTCGTTACATTGCGTGATCTAATGGAAAACACAAGAAGATGAGTGAGATGGCACATAATAAAGAGATGGCAGTCACAGTCTCGTCCTCTTCATCGAGGAAGGTTAAGGATCGGTTACGGATCCGAACTCTGTGCTCATCATTCAGTAGTCTGGGGGACAAGAATCAGAATCCTTTCAACATGATAGATCGACTCCTGACTTCCGCGATTTCCAATGGGCTAGAGCAGCATTCTTAAATTGGATGATGGCTTGTTGGCGAATAGCTAGAGGAACCGTCCGTTGTCCGGCAATTTCATGCAAGGCATCGTAGGTCCCAAACATATCAAGCATCTGCTTGAGGCGTTCATGAGATGCTTTCAGTTGAGAGGGGTCTTGGGAGGAAGCGGCGTTCAAGACTTCGTATAGCTCTGTCGGAGATACATGCTCTACATTTACACCCATCGCCATTGCCCGTCTTGGATCCATATTTCCCTGAAGCAATGGACTCGAGTGTATGAATCTGAGGCGAGAACAAAAGATTGCACAGAGATCAGGATCAAGAGAGAGTCACGGTTTTGGTCTCTTGTCATGGAAGGCATTTCCGAAACATAGGTAAACAACGCGTCGCGTTACAGCCATGGGTCACAGTCACACTCCAACCATGAACTTGATGTCAAGTATATGAACTACGTTGTTTCTTTGTCCCGCGCTTCCATCTTTTTACACAAGCCCGCTTCATTTCAGTCTATATCATCCTCTCTTCGAAACAGATACGTGCCGCTTTCAATGGCGCGCTCTTATCAAAGCGAAGTTATCGACGATTCAGAACCGGAGCGAGAGGAGTTGAGGATTCGAGAAAGATGTGAACGGAGACGCGGTATCAAAGATAACATACAATATCAGACCCTGACGGCTCCCTCGGCTGTCGTTGAAATACCGGATGACAAGTTCACGCACGGCCAGGGTCCCATCAGTGGTATGTATGTTCACCATATCGAAGAGTTCACTGACTAACATAATAATATTTCATCACAAAGCATCGCCATCGAAAGTCAGTGCAGGACGCACGAATATCGAGCTGACACCTGCTGTTCAAGACACCCTTGGCCAAGCTATAGACGATACTCGGAGCAGCATTGAAGAGGACGGGCCAAAAATCTCTCTGGCTCGTTTTGCTTATTCTGGTGCAGGGACAACCAAAAAAATATCCATCATTACTACGGGGCTCACCCGCCAGGCCTCAAGTAGTAATTCTATCGGAGAGACTAAACCTCCAGCGAAGAGGTTGACCCATAGATTTGCGGCCCACTTTTCCGACCCTGACCTTGGAAAAGTGACAAAATGTGTCAGCTGCGATATCCGCTGGACGGCGAGGAAAACTGTTGCCCAGAAGATGCTCCATATCCAGTCATGTGCCAAAAAGAAGGGTTTGACTGACGAGACCATCCAGATCCTCCTTCGTAAGGAGATCGAGTCTCGTGTGGTGTATACCGCGCCACAGAGAGGCAAGGGGAAAGAGAAGGCTGCAGATCCTCAAACCTTTTTTGAAGAAGTCCTTGCCGAAACTGCTCCAAAAAGGAAGGCACGTCGTAAAGAAGTTGGGGAAACAGTGAAGACTATATCCCAAACCAGAGAACTCATCTTGGAGAGGGCGAGAGCTATTATTGCGCCAACATCGTCATCAGGGCATAACGATGATCGGGAATCTCCGTTACATAGCCAGGTTCTCGGTGCTTTTGAATCACATTCCAATGATATTCCTCCGCCGCCTACACAGACCTTTGGGAGCAGTGCTTTAGCTCAAGCCCGTCAAACAGAGAGAAAGCTTTTCGACTATGATGCAGAGGAACTCTCTGACAATGAAGACTCCCGTGATGGAACCCCTTCCAATAGCCCAATTTTCGCCCCCTCTCGGCTTGGCCGTCATTTGAGCGCTTACCGGCCTCTCATTCCTACCGGACATGTACGTGAATGGTTCGCAGGACTTGCATGAACTGATAACATTTAGCATCTTTCTGTTCACCCCTTAACTTCCGTTGACGTTACCAATGACAGCCCAAAAGAACGAGTGAATGCCAGGACCAAGATATCCCCCGGAAGATCCAGCGGATCGCCACCATTCAGTCAACCTCTATCGTCGCCGGAAAGGGATAATGGTCATTCCGTCATTCTCCATAATGGAACCAATTTAACAACTGATTCAGCACTAGATGATGACGATGCCTTCCTTCACTTTGATCCCGAACCTGAAAATCTACCATATGACACGCCCTCAACACCAAAACGGAACAAACCAAGGTCGACTCTTCTCGAAGCATCGCCGTCCAAGAATCGATTAAGAACGCCAGCGAAATCAGATGTGGCTACAACATCGACACCATCTAATAAGACAAGGAACACATCTTCCAAACGCGTGAAGACTCCGGCCAGAATGAGAAGTCTGTTGGATAATGAAACAGTCGAGAACTTGGAGTTGGAACTCAGAGACAGGATATTGCAAGACACAGATCTACATTTACGCATTCTGCGTTATGAGGTGAGTCATAACTACTTGAACTATTTGGGTTGATCATTACCAACTTCGTTTGGCAGCCGATACATTTTGATGTCTTTCTGAAGTTGATGCTTGGCGAGTCTTTTGCAAGGGCTTCAGAGAAAGCTAGGGTTCGCATGCGTTGTTTACTCGACAAACAGGTATGTACGAGAGGCTCAAGTCATAGACCAATTTTTGTAATTCTATTTGTTATAGGCAATACACTTCTACGGCTCTGAAAAGAAACAGCGTCGACGTCGTTAGTACTTGTATTCTACTAGAAATGATTAATCAATAATATAGTCTGTCCCTTGACTAATGAGGGCAGTAAAACCTGTTGAAGGCATAAGAATAAAAGTATATATGTAATTCTAAAATTGTCGTGAGGCCAGCACGGGTGCCCTCTCGAGTTCACAGCGCAACATTAGACAGCCCTGAAACCTCTATCACACCTCCGACAAGATGAAGGCTACCGGCCACCAGAACTTTGATGGGTTTAGACGATTTAAGCTTTTCAATTTCTTTTACTGCGTGTTCGATGGAGGGAAGTACATGAATTTGGGAGGTGGGGAAGTTCGGAAGCAAGGAAGACCAAGCTGAAGCTAGTTCACGTTGGGTCTTCAATTGGGCAAGATCATCCTCTGCGATGGCAACTGTTGTCAAGTCTGTCGGGGTCAGTTAGGTTTGTAGACGTCGTGGCAGGCAGAAATGAACCGACCGCCTTTAAAATGACCATCTGCGTATGTGACATTAGTGCAGAAAATGATGTGGTCGAAGAAAAGACCCGCATCATCATTCGACTTGTGTAACTTAATCTGGGCTGTGATCCCAGAGAGAATGGTCCCAAGGAAAGATGATCCAGATCGTCCGTTGGTACAATTAAACATGAGTATACGGAGAGGCCTATCATTGCCACCGTTAGTGCTTCCTTGGAGGAATTCAAGGCAGGTAGTGAACCTACTTTGGCTCCCCTTGACTCAGGCCCACTAGAGGTGAAGCGAACCATTGTATGCAACATTCAAGACTCTCAACAGTGTGCGCTCCATCCAAATACCAGGTAACATTCTTTCGGAGAGGATCTACAACTGTTTGGCAGCGCCCAGGCCACTTGGTTTTTTGCAAGGCTGTGACAAATGTTTTTGCGAGATCCCCTTCCGTGAGAGAAGTCCGTGAGCTCAAAAAAGATCGAGCAAGTGCTACAGCGAGGCTGGCATTTTGCATTTGATGGGCACCTGCAAGGCCTAGAAGGGATGAGCAATTGATAAGACCACTAATTCGAAACCCCACCAAGCTCGACATTAGATAGACCAGGTTCTAGAGGTATCACGGTAAACGATGATGCCTTGGGTTAAATGAGCATCCTGAGAAATGGACAGGGCTGATACAAAAGACTGACCTTCAACTCCTTTGCACGTTCTTTTAGTACACGCAGTCCCTCGAGAGGCTGGTTCACGGTTATCGCGGGTGCTCCTTCCTAATTTTCCAGGTTTCGATTCAATTTCTGGTCATCATTCAGATACATACCTTGAATATGCCTCCCTTCTGCCATGCAATATCTTCAAGCGTCCGACCGAGCACAGTTACATGATCAATGCCAAGAGCCGTTATTCCAGTGACAATGGGATTTGGGACAATATTTGTGCTGTCATAGGTTCCTCCAACACCAACTTCTAGGACAGTCGCATCCACTTTGAGAGACAGGAAAACATGAAAGGCCAGCAGCGTCACAAATCGGAAATAACCTGGCATCAGAGATGTCTGGGGAAATTGTCTCTAATCTCCATCGTCATGGATAAACATAGACTCTTTATTCAGGTGTATTTGAAAACGTACCACATCGTTCGCAGCCAAGCGATCCCAAATTTCAAAAAAATATGCTGCAAACTGTTCTTCTGATATGGGAGTCCCATTTATTCGGATTCTCTCGCGAACTGCCACTAGGTGGGGTGAAGTGTATAGACCTGCAGCACACACTCGTAAGGCAGTATGATCACTCAATGGAGCTCAGTCGCACCAATTTTTGCACTGGGAAGGGCATGGCGGAGAACGGAATCCGTAAAAGCGCTGGTGGAACCCTTGCCCTTGGTACCAGTGACATGTATGACATTGAGGGCGTTCAAGTCTTTGGGCTACGGACAGACAACTTAAGGGGCTTATTTGTAATACCCAGCCTGTACGCACAGTGTACCCAATTCTACCCAAATATTCAAGCATCTCTGGAATAGCGAACTCGCTTAAACGATTTGAACCAGCGGCGCGGGCAGCCTCGAGAGCGGCTGCATTAGATTGGAGGGAATTGAGATGCTCGACAGCATCTTTGTAAGATCTCGTAGACATGCCCCTTGCACTAAAAGCTACCGATCTGCAATGGAAAAGACCAGGGCGGCTCAAGATGGACGAGATAGGGTGAAATGGGCGAATTGGACGCATCAACTCAAATTGCCGCCTTTCAGCTAAAACTTCTCGCGTAACGGAATGTCAGACCGATCACGACATACGACAGGATCACGTGAATCACATGTAAGGGCCGTTAACGCGTTTTCAAGTTTGGTTTGTTCTCAACGCTCGTCTATTCAACGTTCAAGTTCGGATTCCAATCCTACAGCCGCTCAAATTTCTTGTATATATGCCACTTTGAGCTTCAGAATTATTCTACTTTCTAAATAAACCTTTACGACTCGGGCGATTCGAACGTCATTCTTTTGAATTGACACGGGTACCTGGCGATGGAACAATACTTCCCAGTCATCTCTAGAGCCTCAAACCTTCGCATTAAGTCTGAAGAGAAGGGAAAGAAGCGGACCGATGCGAAATATAGGCCATACCCTTCTTCAAAGAATGTGGACGGTAACAGTCAGGACACGTTGTGAGTCTTGTTGCCTTTGTTTCTTGGTTTCAGTGTTAAGAATGTGTCCAAAGCTCTCAATTTAGAGAGAAACTCCAACAAAGTGACACGAAAGTCTCGTCCTCGGCTTTAACCAAATTCGTGCTGGGCACTCTATCGGATGAATCCAATCCAATAACACACTCTGATATCAGGGAACGTTCAGGCTCGTATATATGGAATGGCGGCTGACATGGATCTAATCTTCCCTGACCGTATAGATTGCGTTGTATCGACTTCAACGGGACACCAAGTTGCAGACAAACCTTTAGACCGAAGGCTGTATATGAAAGACCGGGAACGCAAACTGGCTGTTCAACGCGAGGTCAAGCTCAAAAACAGCGCAGGTCAAGTGCTAAGTAATGTTCGCGTCTACATCGATGGTTTTTTAGAGAACACGACGGATTTAGAGATGAAAAGAATCGTCACCCGGGCCGGCGGTGTCATACTGTATGTCCTCCTCTCTGGAGACTGGAGCCACCTGATCAACTTGAAACTCACAGACCCACTCCTTCCGGATGCACACACATCGTAACCTCCATGCAGTTGAGCGGGTCGAAGACGCAGAAACTTCTCACAACCAAGTCACGGATTAAAGTTCACGTTGTTCAACCCGAATGGGTGTTTGACAGCATTAAGGCTGGGAAAAGACTGTCTGAGAGAAAATACATGATTATCAAGAATTCAACCATGAAGACGTTACAAGACATGGTACAGAAGAAGGAAGTTCAAGCGAGTGACGAGTCAAGGGCATAACAGTATCCGTGTCATGACATCGTCAATGTGGAGCTCGTTGTTAGCATTTCGCTCTGTTGTACGTTCATGATTGGAATCTTAAGGGGAAACACAAGGTCTCGCTGGCCATGGTCATCATACCTATGTAGCCAGTTCCAGGTTTCCAAATTTGTCGCGACAGATAGGCATATTAACCACAGATAATTATCATGGACGGAGGTGGCGTAAAGGGCTCATAAATTTCCAGAGGACGAAATCATTTCCAACTTCACCGTCGTAAACATATATGTCGTACAAGTCAGTATTATAAAAAGCCTGTACTTTCATTTTTTCAGGAACATGTTTCCTCTACCATGGTCCATTGAAACAATTCACAGGCTTAACATATCACTAACCAATCAGCCGTCCCATATATGCCAATAGCAAACATGTTGACTCGTCATTGCTTCTGTAGATCTGTAGCTGTAACGACATAATTCCTAGGAAGAGTAATCAAGGGACCCCGCCGACGTAGCGTCAGCCATATAACTGGGAGGCTTGTCCTCTCAACATTGAAGTGGCCAAGCTGAATAGGTAATGAGATTGTATTGCAGAATTTACTAGACGATGGAAACCTGGAAGAAACAATCATTAGTGAATCTCCAATATTTGAACTGAACATTAGAAAAGAAAGGAATCAGGACTCTCAAGCGTATATAGAGAGCCAGGGTAGTTGTCGTCGTAGCACAAAAATGCACTTGGCCTGGTGCACAGCGTAATTTCATCTTAAGCAAAACATGAAAAATATACTCACCATGAACAAGCAGGTCGACGAAGAATGTTGGATGAATGGAAAAAAAAATTTTTTTATATACCAGCCAACTTTTCGCACGCCCACGGTCGGACGTGATGGCATCAAACGTGTCTCATAATGTGTTTCCTGAGTTGGAGCGCGTTCAGTCTATGTTTGTGTGATTCTGCCGCTCGTCTGCCTCTTTCTCATCCAATGCATCATCTCTTCACTCCTCATCATGTTCAGCTTCTCAACTCGTGCTATCCTCCTGCCTCAGCCCTCTTGACTGCGGGCCCCGAGTATTCCCCGAACTCACAGGAACTCAGTCGTCTCTCATACTACGCGTCTGCCCGTCTCTCTTCATCATCACACTACCGGCCCTGATGACTGTTCAGATCTAATAACCCTTCCAAGCTCACTAAAGTTGGATCTGAAATTGAGAAGAGAGTGAGTCATGAGGCGCGGAAAGCTCGTGCTGGCAACATTCGAACCAGAGCGTACGTATAATTTCCATCTCGCTTTTTTTCGTGATTTGATGTAGGTCTAGCTCCCTTCTGATATCACTGGCTATTCTGCGGGCGCTTGCCACAGAGTGTCGTCGGGACATAGCTCTTCTTTCTCCCTCACTCGTGGCATGTGTAGATGTCACAATGGAAGCAGTTCCAACAGACCTGGAGGTTGTTTCGAGAGCAGCCAGCGTCGTACGTCTCCAATAGTGATACTCTTCTTTACTCTCATCTATGTGCCCAGTTCACGTCTTGGACTACGTATACAAATGGCCATTTAATCGGAACAGACAGCATCCTGACCAAAGATTATCTATCAGCTCTCAACCGCTTCGCAGCCTTGAGTCGTTCTACCTTGGCCGACCATGAAATTCGAAACCGGTTAGATACACCATGTCAATCCTACTGGACCCCAAATTGAAACCCCTTCTCTAGTACTCGCTTGATAGGTTTCACCGCTCTCTCTGGCGCTTTGCATTCAGAAGCTCTATATCATGATCCTAGCCAGTTCAAAAAGCAAGTATCCACAATAATGCGACCCATTCTCGTCACGCTCTTTGAAACTGGAATAGATAATTTGGATCAACAGTAAGGCATTGATCGCATTGACTCATCTCCCTTTCTCATCGTAATCAACAATGACAGGGCTCTTGCTGTTAAGGAAATGCCTTCGTCCCCTTACCTAGCAGAATTGCGGAACAGACCTGTAATTGAGCGACGTGCCGTGTCAATACATCTACATATCGATGGAGACCAGGGTCCGTCGATGGCAGACGTTTCCAATGCTGCATTGAGCGCATTGTATTCTCTGGCTGGACATGCCAACGGTGTGCAATTGGGATTCATCATGCACTCAGCTTTCGATAGCATCAATGATGCCCAGGCTTGGAATGACGTACCACATTGTTGCTGGTTGTCACAGAAGATGGTCGAGTGGGCTCAATACCAGTATAGGTTTGCCGTGCCAACATGGCTGGTCGAGCGGCTTTGCAAAAATCAAGATGTTCCGTCAGCTGTCGCTTATCATGCCACCGTTGCAGAAATGGCAACCACGATTTTCAATTCACCGGTTCCACTGGTCAATTTATCCACTTCAGACATCACTTCAAGCCTCATAGCACTACTCCTACGCCGTGTGGAGTCCGATCCGGATGACACCACCCTTCCAGCGTTGGTTAGTTGTTTATCTTCTCTCGGACGTCACGTCTATTATTCAGATCAGATTCAAGACCTCACTGTAAGTTACCATCATTTAATGATGCATGAACTCCACTGAACTAGATCAGGGTGAAATAATCCACCACATCACAGTTGTAGAAGCTCGTGGAGCCAGTAGCCAGGGAAAGTCCGGTTCAGTAAATAGCAGAACGCAAGGGGTTCGATGTTTGCTTGCTGCACTCTTTGGCCTTATTCAAGCCGCAGACGTGGGCAAACCGGTAGAAAAGCCAGATGTAGTTGACCTTGCTCATGGATCCACACCTGCCGAAGCCTTCAAGCAGGAGGTCGCTAATGGGCGCGTATCACGGAGAACGCCAATACCGCCAGACATGTGGCAGGATACTGTCAGTTTACTCTGCGACAACGACTATTCCATACGGTCTGATTATGCCGATGCTCTGATGTTCTACCTTGCGAAAGAAATGCCTAAACATGGTGACAATACTGCGGAAGGTGGCAAACGACTAACTGGCATTGCTACCGGACCATTAACCCATGCTGTGAAGTTGAACATTTTGCTTCATGCCGGAAATCACGGTACAAAGTTCCTGCACGCTGTTCATGCATATCTCTACATTCTCGCTACTTCCTCTTCTCTGGGGCTCGCCTCAAGTTCCTCTAGATCCCCTTCACATCTGGCCCTGGATGATCCTTCCCAACTTAGGGCGACTCGAGACGCAGAGGATGAAGGTGACACGCCGGAACCCGAATTTCAAATACATGTGAACGGACGACGCTCTTTCTCGATGTCACAGAGCCCGAGGGAGAGAAAGGCTTCAGTTGTCCAATGGCTACTGGAGCAGAGTTCATCAGGTCTTACCTCGACGCTGGCATGCCTATCAGATTATGCTCTCATTCTCAACGTACTTACAACAATACATGAAGAATTTCCTGTACGGGGTTTATTGACAGGCATACCCATGTTGATCGCGTTGGATTCAGTCACGTCGAACATCGAGTATTCTGCCGATATCGCTGTGATCCAACGCGTCAATGCAATCAACGAAGTCATTGCTCGAGTGTGGCTGGCTCTCGGATCAGTATGGAATTCTCCGCAGTTAGTACAGTTGGCAGAAACTGTTCGTGATTTCTCTTGCTTCACTTCGCAAGGTCTCAATTTTTTTTAGGCGTTAGTATCAGCACCAAACATGTTGCCTGCAATTCAACGCAACAACCTTACAACTCATATCCATTCTCGCAATCCTGCAGAGTTTCCTCCAGTTTCAGATTCAACCGTTGAATGGAAAGGTGTCAATGTTGATACTGCTCTAGATATCCTTATAAACAGTCCTTCCATTCATGAAGCAACTGGTTTGGATCGAGAAGGGCTTCTCCGCAGATTTTCGTCGCAGTGGACACCTGACGAAGCGTTGAAGAATTGTGAGTACCATCTTAGTTCCCGAGTGGTCCCTATTCAAATTCAGTATTAGCGATCGAGCGGTCGTCTTCATTTGACAACACACTCCGGGGAGACGGGCTTACTCCTCTTCTCAAGATTTCCCCAGCCCTCATGCACATTGAAAACATCTCGCAGCAAAGTTTGGCGCGCTCAACTCGAGGAGTGGGCGTTGCGGATCTGAGAGGTGCTCTTGAAGGCCGTAACAGTATGTCGAATCCGGCACTGGCGCGGCCAGCTTCGATATCGACTCTTGAACACACTCCCTCAACGACGGAGGGGGGAAACCTTAGACTTACCCGAACTCGTTCGAGATCGAGAAACCAAAAGCGTCCTCCGACCCGTGGGGCCGGTGAAGTTCGGGACGTGCTAAATAAAATAGGCATCGGCGCAAAAGCGAACGGGAACCTCCTCAAGGCGTCCTTCCCGACACCACAAAAATCCGGTTCACGGTGGGCTTGATCTTTATTCCGATCTTTGTTGGTTTGTCTTGACGGTTTCTGTTGATAGTGTGCCCCCCTACAAGTCATAGCAGTGTATTTTTCCGTTTTGTGTGGAAGTCTTTTTCTATATTTATTGGGACATGGGCTTACTTTGGTTTTTCCCTCTCATACTTATGGGTATCTTTGATGTATAATCTGTCGTATGTACCAACATGGTTGCAGCGCCCCTATCTTGTCTGTCTACCGCTGCACTTGTCGACTGGCAGAGACAATTTTTCGCTTTGCCTCCTCATGTAAATTGGCCCAATACGCAATCTCCTGCTGTGACTTCGGGTGAGCCGACAAAGTGTCTTTCTAGATAGATGAACCAGTGAAGCGATAAAGAAAGGCGTTCAGTATGGCTTAGAAATTGACATACACTTTATCCCTGTAGGAATGACTCATAGATCGACGATAAAGCTGTCGCTCTTTTCATGACATGATTGATAGAATTTGTGTGTCGCAAGACCAACTTTGTGAGTTCTTGTCGTAGAGGAAGGAGACTACATAGGTCCGTCAATTTCGGCGCATTTGAAAATGGCGAGTGCCTACTTTGCAAATATCATAGTCTCTTCATCCTGCTCCGTCAATTGAATAAATGAGCTGAAAATAGTTGTGTAACGTTTGGATATCTGGAAATCATTCTAATTTTACAGACGAAAGAGTCAATTACAGGACTCACATTGAGCACGCCTGCATCAGTTGTAGCGATTGCACGGCTGAAGTATCCTGAGCTGCCGCCCTCGGCGAGCTTCTTCAGAGCGTCCGCATTATCTGCCATCGCTTTCTGAAACACAGGCCACATCTGTAGCCGAAGGCCAAAAACGTAGAATTCTACAGGCGGACAGTTGCGCTTCTGTACCTCCACCACAACATCTTCCATCAGACGAATCATTGTGAGGAGAGGAACGGCAGGAGGTATCGGGTCAAGGGTTGACCTGAGGAACAACTGATACACCATTATGAACAATACTTCGTCCAACGTGAAGAAAGCGACTTACCTCGCAATATGTCATAACAGGGTCCATGATTTGTTTCCATAATGCATCTGTGCCAGCTTGCTCTTCCCTGTTCGCTGTATCAGCAGCACTGAGAGCGTTTACAATACCGGCAGACACGACACGTTGGCCGCCGTAATTGGACCCAGCCACTGATTTTTTGATCAGCAAAAGTTGCTCTATCTGGTGACCGTAGAGGTGGGGATAGGGATAACATTGAACTTGAACTCTCTTTCGTGGGTAGAGAGGCCTCGACAGAGAAGAATGCCTTCACGAAAGTGTACTCGGCAGTTGCATTATCCATGAAAACGAGTAGCAGTGATCGAAACAGCGCCTCGATGGGTTCTTTCTTGCTTCCGAGTTCAGTCAACTGACGACATCTAAAATGAATACTCACATGAGATTTATCATCTGCCATGTATGCCAATGGGACGCTAGACCCTACTATCTTTGCATATGCAAGACGCTCAAGATCTACTTGAAGATCTTTCTCTCGCTCACTGGCCACAATGTTCTCGTTCTCATGTTTCTCAACAAAACGGGCCTGAAGAACATTATAAACTTTTAGAGAGATCAATACACGAATAAAATACCTTGATCCACGTTAGACTTCGAGCATATCGCCGGAAACCAGTCTCGTAGTAAACGCGCGCCGCCCCCACGTATGACCTCTGTACCTCATGCGCGACATTAGGTGCCTGCCGTTGCAAGAATGCGAAGAGCCCGCTGTACTTCAATAGAACGGATGATTGTATGACTTGGATATTGGTTGTGACATTGCTGCGAATAGGCTGGAACAACGCAAGGAAGAATGCTCGTAGTTTCGTAGCTGCCTGTAAATTGCTATCGGAAGACTGTCCAAGGGAGAGAAAGGGCCTGCCATACCACCCCTCGGCATTACTCGGCCCGGCAGCCTTTGAATGAACCCAGACTATTACAAGACCCCACCACTCAGTCCACATCTGTCGGGCACAATTCGATAACGTGTAAACTGTAAACTTGATTCAGGAATTACATACGCTTGCTCACTTGACAGGCTCACGGATGTACCGGTGAACTTTGACCGTCTTCAAATAGTTATCTAGATTCTATACTGTGCTGACCCCAAGTTGTAGCGGGAAAGGTAGACTTCTTTCCAGAAAGACCCAAGCCCGGCTGTGACAGGTTGCAGGTCCAACCTCTACAACAGTAAGTATCAAGCGTTCTCTAAGTCTCGTCAAGCGCCCATATCTCATCTCAAGCGTTCTTCAAATGATCCACGTCGTCAATGCGGTACCCACGACCCATGCCTCGTGCCATTTGGCGCCTATTCGTCCAGATGATACTTAAACTTTGATAATCTGCCTATTGTGTCCAACCTCAGCTCTTCTTGACCATGGACCCAACAGGAATTGTGTATACATCCTCGTCACAACTGACATGGCTGCCTTTAGAGAAAGTTGACGTCAGAGTTCTGATTATAGACGGTGAAGTATCTTGCAATCATGTTGTGCAAACCGACCAATGACCAATAAACTTTCCAGTCAGTTGCAAGGTTACTTTGGTTCAAACATACGGTAATCCTCTTGACCTTACTGGACGGTGTAAATACATGTTTCCTGTTCCGGCGAGCGCCGCTGTATGTTCCTTTCGTATGGAGACGTCAGACGGCCAAATTGTCGAAGGGATAGCCAAAGATAGAGAAGTCGCAGAGAGAGAGTATGAGAATGCTATTCAAGCGAGGCACTTGGCTGGGTTGGTCAATTATGCAACGGACGATAGTCTGTCTCTTTTATTGTCAACAGCATTTCTTCCCTCACTGCGTGTTTCTAGTTTTCACGATTTCCGTTGGTTCCATACCCGCACACACAAACGTCAAGGTTTATTTAGAGGTACGTTTTGGATGAATTGATAAATTTCTCAAATCTTAGAGTTGGTGAATTATAAACCAGTATGTGATGAATCTGGCAAACGATGATAATGCCGATGAGATACGATTTCAGCTCTCCAGTGGTGTCGGACAACGCTACGGCACGCCACCGGAGGAGTTGACATCGGCTTTCAGGCCGACCGAACAGACAAGGATTGAAATAACATGCGAGGTACAGATGGCTGGGCGAATTCAAGAAATTGTCAGCCCCAGTCACGGCCATGATATTTCCGAGACTCGGTATCAAACCAGTGGTGGCCGACTATCAAGACGTCGAACAACGATCAAATATCGGTCGCACTCGTTTCTTGATCGCGACTTTGTACTGATTATTAGTGCAAAGGACCTTGATTCTCCTCGATGCTTTGCAGAACTTCAACGTGTGGGAAGTCAGACAACACTTGCTCTGCAAATGAGCCTGGTCCCAAAGAACTTTCGCTTGATTGGTACCCAGGAATATCTTTTCGTGGTTGATCGAAGTGGTAGCATGGCAGGAGCTCGTATTGCTACTGCGAAGGCCACGCTGATACTCCTGCTTCGTATGCTTCCTGCTTTCGGTACTATGTTCAATGTGTACAATTTCGACAACATCGTAGAAAGTTTGTCGCCGCGTAGCCTCGAATACAATGCAAGAAATTTAAGAGAAGCAGTGAGTCTCTAGTCCAAACTGATGGTACACAAAAACACACTAATTTTGTAGAGCGCCTATGTTGATCGTATTGATGCAAGAGGTGGCACAGAGTTGCACAAAGCTATCCAACATGTATTACAATCTCGTGATCGAGGAATACCGACTGCCATTTTTCTTTTGACTGACGGCGAGGTAAGGAACTGTTTAACCTCACGTTTACACTATTTTGAGAGCCCTTCTCAAGGTATACGGAGACGGTGCCATTCAGGCCGTGAGAGATGGGGTGGGACAAGCTTCAAAGAATGCCCCTCTTCGCGTCTTTACTTTAGGCATTGGTGACCAAGTTTCGACTGCGACTTGTGAGGGAATTGCTACAGCGGGAAATGGTGTTTGCCTTTATGCCACCCAGGCAGAGAACATCATCGGGAAGTGTGCACGTCTATTTCGAGCCGGAAGAACACCCATTCTAAGAGATGTTACAATTGACTGGAATATTCCGGAAGAACACTTGAGGGCACAGGGCGTTACGTTCTCAGGCCAGACTTTGTCGCCAAGAACCATCGCTGTTTCACCTCCTGTTATTCAGCAAGCACCCACACAAATCAATAATGTGCACTCAGGGACTCAGACGATTGTTTCTGCCATTATCCAGTTACGAGAGATCAACGTTCCGCAAATAGTCTATTTACGCGGAAGACTTGATAATGATGACTATCCATTCCAGCCGGTACCGATACCTGTTGGAATCGTTCACCTTGACAGTGCCAAAAGAGGATTGCCTATGATACATACGCTCACGGCATGGCGGTTGATCCAGGAGCATGAAGGGAAGCGGGTGAAACTGCCCTCCACGATAATGCCAGCCTCAGAAGACGACATCCGAAAGGCTGTAATTATCAGTCTCGGCGAGAAGTACCAACTTGTTAGCCGATATACATCTTTCGTTGCCATTGACTCTGGGCAGGATGACAGACGACGTTCTTATCGCCAAGTCACATCTAGAGGCAGTCCCAGACAACATTCACCCGCTGAGGTCCCAAGGCATGTCAAGCAAGACTCCTTGCGTTTTCTGGAGACTACATTAGATTTTTTTTTGGGATCCTTCAAGTGGGGAAGAAATCCCCCTGTCATGGATACTAGGACACTTCCAGGTTCTTGGACCACCTCTTCATTGCCTGACAATGAGACTGAGGATGAAGATGGTGCAGAGAGTGATGCAAGTCACGAAACATTCTCAACCTTGAGCTCTCTAAACACTTGTGATTGCAGCGATGACAGCGTACCATCCAGTCCCGAGCTTCGACCGCGATTATCTCCCGAAGAGGAAGAATTACAACGTCAGCCTTCGCCGAGGATTGAACCTCGAAACTTGGATACAGACCAAGCTCCTCCACAGAGGGTGAAATTATCAATGCCTCAGGCTCCAGTGTCTCCAGCTATCATCGAGCTCGTGCGCATGCAAGACTTCGACGGTTCTTATTCGCTCGATTCCCTACGGAAAATTGCAGGAGTAGGGAGCGCAGTCGATAAAGCAAAAGACTTTCCCGTTGACGCCAAGGTTTGGGCGACAGCTCTTGCAATCGCTTTTATGCAAAGGGAGATGGTCGACCAGAAAGCTCTTCAAAATGATTTGGCGGCAAAAGCGCGCGAATTTCTCGAAGCTACTAATGTAAATTTGGACGAACTTTTGCGAAATGCTAGTAAGGCTCTAGAGGGCTCAAACGTTAGGAAGTAGATAGAACGATGGATAAATGTATGCATTTTCTTGTTTGAAACTCGAGAAAAGTTGGTCCGTGTGGG
>JAGGAW010008617.1:0-44657 GCA_017657375.1 Termitomyces sp. T27 | reverse complement strand
CAATGACGTCATTTAGGTTGTCGTTCGCGCCACACATAAATGAATGGTCAACAAAAGAGGCGTCAAATACCTGCCACCGCCTTTAGCTATGACATCCGCCACTGTAGAACAGGTTCTCTCCCCTAATGTCGTCAAGAAGTTTGAGAAGGAGCTCGCAAAGGAGGAGAAAATAGAGGCCTCTCGCGTGAAGGATCTCCTCGACGATCTGGCCAAAACGGAGAAAGCGCACGCCAAGGCAGAAAAGGTAAAGCAGCCTTCACTCGCATAAAAATGTTTCATAAAATGGGGACACAGGCCGTTCACAAAGCCGGGAACGCCTTGGCGAAAGCGGAGAAGAAAGAGGTCAAGGCTGTTAAAGCGGCCAACAAGGCGACGCACGAACACGACATCGCCGTGGCGAATCGGCACAAAGCGGAACAGGACGAACAGGCGTGTCCTTATCTCTGCATGCGCCCGAATGATACGCACATTACTCACCTAGACCCACAGTTGAAGAAGCGCCAGGACGCCAAGTTGATACAGGAGATAGAAGATAAGAAAGTCAAGGCCGACGCCGCACTCAGAGATCAGGAAACCCATAATGTCAGTGATTCTAATTTAGTCGCAGCGTCTACCACATCTAACCCTTATCTTGCCCCTGCCCCTTCTAGAAAGCAAGGGAGGCTAAGTTGGCCGACCTCAAGGCAATAGACGATCAACCGGCACTGGACGTCAATTGAGAGCAGGGACAACCATAAGCTATCGTCAGTTGGGAATTGAGTACGCAGGAGATGGCCATAACAATCATTAGATACCATCTCGGAACTATAATCAGAACAATCGTAACCGAATGAGTGGATAGCAGAAGCCTTAAGATTGAGTTTGGTTGATTCTGAACAAAATTCTACTGATTGCACCGGAGCAAACCATGATCTTTAGGAGGCCATCAAGTCGAAGGTACTTGGATGTTAACAATGGATGAATACCATCCGAACTGAAGGGGTATATATAAACAAAATTCACACCAGTGAGTAATTCGATCCAGCGCAACCCAAGTACAGAAAAATCAGAACATGCAGGATGGTGAGATGGTGAGATCGCCCGAGCAGTAAGCGCCTTATCAATGCACCCATTATCAGGAGTTATGTCTGAAGCTACGATAAAAAAGGAATCTCACAAAGATATACAAGAGGGCTCATAGTATCACGGCTTAGCCTTTTTTGACGCCCGCTCCTCATTCACATCAACGAACTCTCTCTTCCTATAAGCGGGATCGGCGGCAGTTGCGGGCAACGGTGATGAAATGCGCGTATTATTTCCTGAATCAACCACCAATGGTGTCAAACTTGGCGGAGTTTGAGCCGCCAAGTCCCGCTTTAGCTCCTCCAACCACCGACCACCCTCCGCACCATCAAACAACCACACATGGCTGTAAAAGAACACACGTCAGCAAACTTTAAGAAGTTGAGATAATAATAAGATTCTACCTATCACCCACCCGCACCGGCTCGCGTACCTTAGGAGCTCCTAGTGCTTTATCATTAGAACTGCTTGTTTCGTGGACAGATCCGGAGTTCTCATTTGACTTCGGTAAAGAAGCTGCCGGACTTGACGGAGGCAGTTCCCAACCTAGGGCCTCGCACAAATACTGTACTATGTCGTCGGCGTTGCCGAGTAGTACAATCTTTACGGTGGAATCAGCTACAAATATCCTGAGGAGGGGGACGGCGCACATCAGGATTTATGTGCCGTATGGGTGTCTTGTTGATTAGGATCTGTAAGAACGAGAGATACATAAGTAAGGAGACATTGTTAATGGGGCAGGGACATCGTGAGAGCCTAGAAGTGGAGATTTACCTGAGGTACGGAGTGTGGGAGATGAGCTACGCGTGATTTCAGAACAGTCTGGATAGTCTTAGGCAGTCAATGATTTACATAGAATTTCGGCCACGGGTGAGACTTTGAGTGAGGTACCAACGACCAAGAGAAGATCAACGTGCTCTCGGTCTTCGGCAAGGGAATTGTCGAACTCATCTGTCAGCTTTTCACCAAAAAAAGTTATGTCGGGCTGTATAGCGGAATTAGCTTCCGTATCACTTATCGGAGATATTTGATATGTACTTTCATGATCCCAGGGGGATACGTCGGGCCATCACTTTCATCCTCGTCGTCACTGTCCCACTGTCCCTTGGCTTTTTTCCTGCCCCTCTTTTTCTTGGGAGTTGGGACGGCAGGATTGCACACGGTACATAATGCAACTCTCTGATTCATGATATCGGCTTCTATTTCAGAACCTGACACGCGCCGCCGGCATTGAAGGCAGCTAGCCGTTGCAAATGAGCCGTGACATTGGAGGACGCGTTGGACACCGGCCAAAGTCTCGAGCGTGTCTATATTTTGTGTATAGTTCTTTTGAAATGGTAAAAAACGTCAGGGACATTCTTGAGACCACTGGCAAGAGTGATCCTACACGAAGCAACTGGGGGATTGGTGAGATTCAGTGGCACTGAGAGGATAGATAATCATCACAAACTTGATTCTTGTCCTCAATGAGTTTGATAAACCTATGACACGGGGAGGGTATAAAATTGGATGGATATATTTGACTGTAAGGGTTTCAATGGGTGATGAACGAGAAAGCATTTGACGACGACGACGAACCTAGCAAAGGAACTATAATCATCGATAAGTCATTTCTCACAATCCATGTGCCACGAAATCGAGCTTACTAGAAGACTGGAGCATGGATCAGGAGCCAGATACAAGAAGAGATAATCATCTTTTACCAGCTGGGTTTTCTCGGAAGTAGTTGATATCAAACCTGCCGAACAGTCAAGCGTCAGCTATCTTTCAACCAGGCACGGAACGGGGTTAACCTACATCTGTTGTGGATCGTCCAAATCATATTGTCCTCGATTCTTCAAGGAGGCATAAAGACCATCGCGAGAGCGAAAATCAGGAATACCGCATGATACACCTTTCGAAACCAATCCATTTTTAAGTCTGGACAGATGTCAATATGAACGATACGTACTGATACCAGCTCCAGTAAGAATAAGGATTCGCCGAGATGATTGAATGAGATTGACAGCATCAGAAACGGTGTTGTACTGTGTCAACTTGTCTCGAACTCTAAGTCTACATGGCGGCGAAAAGTTATGGTTATGGAATGGCGTGTGACATGGGAAATGATTGGTACGTACTCCCTAGCGAGAGCAACCTTTAGAAAATACAAGAGTGTGGTTGGCTTCTTTGTTTGTAGAGCCTCACACTACGGATTGGGGGTCAGCGGTAGATTGTCAAAATAGAAAGGACAGATAGGACCAGATTGATACCAAAGGCGCGTAAGAGTCTTGGGACAGCATAATTACGAGTTATAACATATTCACTGATCCAAGAGGCCATTCCTATTCAACCGAGTTAACAACAGCTCACCACCGAACGAGACGGAAGTCTGACCGCGCTCCTTCAAGTCATGCATCATCTGTTCGATTTCTTGTGCAGTCCATATCTGTTGGTCTGCACCACATTGAATTGGACATGTAGAGACCAAAGAAATTTCTGATGTACCTGCACCTTTTTCATCTGTTTCATACAGAACATGTGTGTCTACCCCTTCAGTCAATTTATATCCATTAACGTCCGTGTTCTCATCAAAATCATCATTTGCCGACTCGAGTTCGCCTATGGGGTCGACCTCCGAATCAAAGTCTGAAGGAAGAGACTGCATTAAATCCTCGACAGTTTCGACGTCGATGTCGACATCCTCGGCAGCTTCTAAGAATGCACGAACTTGCAAGACAAGGACACCATTATCGGAGGTCGGAGGCTCGCGCCTTATCTGTTCGGGCCTTTCTGTATCGTGATCTTGATCCTTTACAGGAAGAGACATGCCCCCTTTCTCTGGATCTGGAAAGTGCTGGTCAAAGTGGGTTGACGTTGATGCTCACCCGGGTTCCGGCCAAAGAGAAAGCACTTCTGGTTGACAAGCTCAGTATCCACTTGAAACAATGGATGTATCCTCGCGGTTGAGTCCCACAATGTCTGCTTGTATAGAATTTCCAAAGAAGCGAAGAAGTGAGAGGAAAAGTTGAAACGATTTTGTACTTGATGAAGTGGCCGCTATTCGGCAAAATGGCCAGATTCCCACACGCTCCGTATTCAAACGTGTGTGCCATTGCCAATGTCGACTCCAAGTTTAATGCTGTAACTTTCAAGGTCAACGTAGTCATGATGGTACTACTGTGCGCAGATTGCAAGGATATCTGAATGTTCACTGATGTAATATCAACATAGTGTGCTGTGTCATGATATGATACCTCAGAAAGTGGCGACTCCAAGGCGGCTCGCTCCATCTCTCAAAAGTTGTAGCCTGCTTTCGAAGACATGACACATGCATTTAATGAATCATTTAGAGGTACGGTTCACTCGGAAAGTTACTCGTGGACATGGAGCACCGAGGAGCCATGATCCAGGTAAGCCTAATTCTAGAAGGACAATTTATCAGAGAAATCTTTGTCTCCGACTCTCTCCGGATCATGGTGTTACAGGTGTAACGGTATACATAAAACGGGATTGTCACATGCGCTTTTGAATAAGGTATTGTAACTTCCTTCCGCCCGTCCTCCAAAATGGGGATGAACTTTTTCGATAAATACAGGCCAGCAACGGACACATACACCAGGTTTCACGCCTACGCCTCCGTCTCTGGACTCGCGTCCAGATTGACCCCTTTCCCCGATACCTTACCTCCTATTTCGTGCGAATAATTTTTTCGTTCTCTTTATATGCATGAGGCTAACTAGGACTGAAATAGCCTCTTTTTATCATATTGTCATTATCTTATCCTCCAGAACATACGAAGTGCATAATGTCTGTATACGATCTTCTGGTGGCCCACTCTGTGTCGGACAACGCGTCTACATTTGCACAGTCGAAGCTCAGCCAGGCTGATCAAGTCCCTGAAGTCCCTCCTCCCCAACCCCCTATGGATCAGAACCGCGTTGGCTCGATCTATACATACACTCCAAAGACGACGAGCATTAGCGTCAGTCATCTGCTTTTTACTGTTGTTGGCAGATCTTGACTTTTGCCTTTCTCGTTAGTTTCCCTGGCCTCAAGAATTGACCGGACTTGAACGTATAGCCTTGTCAGCCAAGGGTGACCTTCAACGAATGCTGAGGTATGCTGTTCAGTCACTACCCCTTCAATCTCTCACTCACGCAATCTTTTACTAGCGCCTTCTTTGCACGTCCTATTACCATCGCCACCGTCTACTCCAACACCTTCCACTACCCTAACGTTCATGAGCCTTCCATTCCTTTAACGCTCCCCAATCCCTCCGCTATCGCTTCTGTTTCTCGTGAATCTCCGATTACCCAAACGCGACAAGTCCACCTCCAGTGCTCAAATAAGACCGTCTGTACTGCCACGTCCATCGTACGCATCACCTCACCGGCGGCGGCTGACCTCTTCCTCGTGGAGAAGTATGCCATCGGCCAGACGTTTGCGCGCATGGGCAAGGCCCCCGAGTTTGAGCTCGTCTCAGTCGGCCTCGGTCCCGTAACGAATGCGGTCTTCACGTCGCCGCACTCGGAGAAAGCTCATGCTTTTGATGGGCAGCTGTGGCGGAAGTACCGTCTCTACGTAGAGGGCTTTGAGTGCGATATTCTTGAGGTGTTCCCAGCACGCGATATGTTTGTGGGCGGGGCACATTGGTTAGATGACACACATGGGGGAACAAAACTGCTGGACAAAGGTAATGGATTGCGGCGCCAACCAACTGTCTTGATCCTATTCTTTGGTTTCTTGTTTCTTCTTCTGCTTGTGTATGTGTCTGCTCGTTCTACTGGCCAATTCTTGTTCTATCTTTCATGAACCCTTCATTCATTGTAGTTTCTACCACATTCCACTTCATATGTATGATTTCTCTCCATGTATGTATATATAAATATATAACCTGCGTCCATTGGCTGTCATCATGAAATGATTCGCTCAAGATACTGTACATAATAACAACCCTCAAGTCTTCGAAACAGTCAATTAAAAACCCTCAGTCTTCGAAAGATTATAACAGAGAACAACGCCCCATTTGCGGCGTCAGGATCACTGCTGTTATATAACATTGACATCGCATGAACGCCGCAGCCAGGGTAACCTAACAGACTCGGGGATATAAAACGGAGAGTAAGAGAGAATAAGATTATAAGAATACAGATAAGCAATACAAGAATATAATCCTCCACAATACACAACCCCATACAAATCGAACTTATGCACCAAAACCGTATAGTGTACGACCTGATCGCTTGAGGGCATATACAACATCGAGTGCAGTCACCGTTTTCCGCTTCGCATGCTCAGTGTACGTTACTGAGTCACGAATGACCTGAGCATAGACATTAGTAAGAGCCATAATGTGAAATAAGATATCGCATACATTCTCGAGGAAGATCTTCAGAACACCACGGGTCTCCTCATAGATGAGACCAGAGATACGTTTCACACCTCCACGACGAGCGAGACGACGTATAGCAGGCTTTGTAATACCCTGAATGTTGTCGCGGAGAATCTTGCGATGACGCTTAGCACCACCCTTTCCAAGTCCCTATGACCACTTGTTGTCAACGTCTATAGAGAATCTAAAGTGTCAGTACATCTCACCTTGCCACCTTTTCCACGTCCAGACATGTTTTATAAAGTAAAGTTGGTAAGTGAAGTGTTTGAGTGTGGTGGTAGTGGTGGGGTGTCGAAAGACTAATAACGAGAGAACTGCCACGCCCGCCTATATATGGTAAGCTGGTGGCTGTGCTACATTTCGGTTTGTTGATTGTTTTCACGCGTCATACATCACGTGTACTGACACGATCGTGTCGTATAAATAACCGAGCGTATTTTTACGAGTCATTATAACCTTTCGCTCACTACCACCACCAATACCACTCAACAACTCCTAATAACCTTGCAATGGCTCGTACCAAGCAAACTGCCCGCAAGTCTACTGGTGGCAAGGCGCCTCGTAAACAGCTCGCTGCCAAGTCATCAGCGCGTAAGACTGCTGTAAGTCTTCGTTGCTCTTTATGTTATCTTCAAGCTAGACTTATATACAATTATTATTAATCGTAGGCTGCCGCTGGTGGTGTGAAGAAGCCTCATCGTTTCAGGCCTGGAACTGTTGCTCTTCGTGAAATTCGTCGATACCAAAAGTCGACTGAGCTCCTCATCCGCAAGCTCCCCTTCCAACGCCTCGTCCGTGAAATTGCACAGGACTTCAAGGTTAGTTCAATTCCAATCTCTTGGCTGTCCTTCATTGACTTGTTCTTATCCAGACTGACCTTCGCTTCCAATCCTCTGCTGTTATGGCTCTGCAAGAAGCCGCTGAGGCGTATCTTGTTTCGCTATTTGAAGACACCAACTTGGCTGCCATCCATGCCAAACGTGTTACCATTCAACCAAAAGATCTTGCTCTTGCTCGTCGGTTGCGCGGAGAGCGGTCATAGGGAGTTACAGTGGTGTATTGGATCTTCATTTATTTATCGTGTACTTTTATTGTATTCATAATCCACGCGTTCTGAAGCTTGTTTACATGAAGCCTAAGGTATGGCCTATACTAGTGTATTCATTATTAAGTGTTGAGTTCGGAGCCGCGCAGGGATTAATTCAGAAACGCGTGAATACGCGTGTAGCACGTGGTTGCGTGAGTCAAATCACGCGTTAACGTTTGTGAATTGCTGAAGACTTTTGGAACTTCCCGTAATGGTCTGTTCACGCAGTGCCTGCTCATTGATGCTCAGTGCGGATGAAACAATCGTATGTAGGAGGTTTGTGTCAAAACAGCGGTACATTTATCTCCCGAGAAACGGAAACCATGGGATCCTACCTGCTCAAGTGTTCAAAGTCTTGACTGGACCTCAGGCCTGTTACCGCCGTGATCTGCTGCGATCTGCTTAGCTCAAGAATTTCATCAAGTGCGAATCGCGATTGTACTCCTTCTGAACAAGAGTGGCGATCGATCACTACGTGGTAAATTAGCAGGATATGTTCTTCCCAATCGCATGTCGCATTCTGGCTCAGTTCGAGCACCTTCTTTCTCGATATACAGTTTCTCATACAAGCGTCTCGATATCCGCCGACAAGCATTGTGCAAGCAATTCCGAGTCAGGATTTAAAATAGGAACGCCACATTCAACCTGTGAGAAGATGATATCCACGACTTCTCTGCACATTCAGAAGATCCGCAAGAATTATCGATCGAGTGACAAATTATGTGTCACCCTCACGGACAACATAAATACCTATGCTCTCTCACATAAGGAAGCAGCTAGATTCTTACGCAGACACACATGGCCCGTACGAAACAAACCGCTCGAAAGAGCACTGGTGGTTGGTGGCTCACCGGTCTATTTATCCAGTTCTATTGTGTTGACCTGCATCTCTCGTTACCAGGCGCCAAAAAACCCCAATTTTTTGCAGCAAAAACTCCTAAATCTTCCTACTCGACTGCTGTAAAATCTGTGCCCTTAGACCACCAGACTGCTGTAAAGTCGGTACCCAAAGGTAACTCTCACCCTCCACTTCTCGTCTCATCCAGTGTCTCATTGGCTACAGAGAGTATTGGTCTGGCTAGGAAAACACTCACGAAGAAGAGGCCTGTTGAGATCGAATCCCACGTCAAGCGCACCCACCGGTTCCGTCCCGGTACCGTCGCCTTGCGTGAAATCCGACGTTACCAGAAATCCACTGAGCTCCTTATCCCCAAGTTCCCTTTCCAGCGTCTCGTTCGAGAGGTTGCACAAGACTTCGGCGTAGGTCTTCACCGCTTCTCTTCGTTTCATGCAACTGACGCGTGACATAGACCAATCTACGATTCCAAACTTCTGCTATCCTTGCCCTCCAAGAAGCTGCAGAAGCCTATCTTGTTGATCTATTCCAGGACACCAACCTCGCTGCTATCCATGCCAAAAGGGTCACTATCATGCCTAGAGACATCAGTTTGGCGCGAAGGTTGCGGGGGGAATCGCGTGGTTTCAGACTGTAGGAAAGGGAAGCTCGAAGTATGAAGGAACTGTGAAATGGACTCAGTATCTGTTGTTTCCAAATTTGATTTACATGTCATTGGCCGCGATGTTTTGATTGAGTCTTGTTCACGCCATGAGCAATCTGGACAGTGAATTTTGTGATTGCCGCGACCACGTGCACGCGTATGTATCCTCCTTTCCCTCCTCCGCCGTACCTCCATTGCGCCTCTCCATATGATTTCATGTACCTTCGTGAGGTAGATCTGTGAAAATTTGTTGTCCGGCCCGTTGTCGCACAGCAGGAGGTTCGCTAACAAATCCAGAAAGAGTACATGCTCAGCTGGCACACACTGGACAGTCATGACTCCGACGAGAGACGAAGCATAGAGAACCGTCACCCAGTCATTACCCTCCTCCCAGTGTGGTCGACGGATCAAACGCGCCGAGTACAACGACTGAGACCACTGACGAAGACTGACGATTCACGCGTTCTAGATGTCTTACCCAAACCACGCTGGAGTAACGCTTTTAGCTTGTGTTTTGCTATTCACGAGCTGTCCTCGTGAAATAAAAAATGTGGAGGACAAAGCTGATTGCGGCGATGGAGATGACAAAATATCCAAGGCGGTGAGGGCCGTGCCATCCCAGTGCAGCCAGCCCATCAGCTTGGATTGAAATGACACTCGATTGTATATAATGTCTTGCTCCGCAGGTACTTCCTTTCCTGGCACTCCTAAACATTTTCTGTTACTAGACTCGCAGGCCGAGCATCGTCTCTCATTTCTTTGCTCTCCCCACGTCGTCATTGTCTCAACGTCGTTATCGAGTCCTGCTATCCTCCGCTCGTCGTTGTCCTTGTCGCACTCCTATCCCCTATTCACAATGTACACATCCCTACCTTTGTCTCTGGCTCTGCTCTCTGTTTCATGTCTTGTAATCGCGTCTCCAAGCGCTCCACGAGGTCAGAACCTGCCTCTGAAGCGGAGGTCTCCCGGTTCATGGACTGCGGAGGAGTGGGGGGAATGGGCGGCGGCACATCGACAGAAGATGGCCGCAAAATATGGTACTGCAGAGCCAAAGAAACGAAGTACAGGCACCACTCTGTGCGCCTTGCATCTACTTTATGCGTGCTGCAAGCTCAATCTGCCTCACACAGAATCACTAATCAGAATGCCGACTCGAGGCAAGTTAGTTAATTTTGTTGTCCACCACATGTGAATTGACCTCTTCGAAACAGTTTCTTCGGTTCTCTCGCTATCGGAACTCCACCTACCAGCTATGATGTTATTCTTGATACTGGTTCTTCGTAAGTGCCCTGTTGCGCATCCAAAAATACATGGGGCTGACAATCAGAAATCAAGCGACCTCTGGGTGGCGGATGCAAATTGTATCATCAACTGTCAAGGCATTGTCACATTCGATCCAAATACGTCGTCCACATTCCAGCCACTTAGCTCAAACTTCAACATCTCTTATGGCAGCGGTCAAGCTTCCGGTCGTCTTGGGTCTGATATTGTGCAGATGGCGGGTTTTTCGGTGTCCAATCAGACATTTGCTATCTGCGACAATGTCTCCGCGGGGCTGCTCTCAAATCCAGTATCAGGGCTTTTGGGGCTTGCATTCAAGACCATTGCAGCTTCTGGCGCGGTTCCCTTTTGGCAGACGCTTGCCGCAAGCGGTGCTTGGGACTCGCCACTCATGGCGTTTCACCTGACTCGGTAGGTCTCACTGTCGCCCCTTACGACATAGATGAGATATCTTACATACTTTCCAGCTACCTCAACGATACAACAGCCCGGGCACTCGAATATGGAGGTTCACTCAGTATGGGTGCGTTCGGACCGCTCGGCGTCCAGTACGAGTGAAACTTGCTGAAAAAATGCTAGGATTTGTGAATCAATCGTTGTACACGGGCGACATTGAATATCTTGACCTCGCCGCAAGAGAGTCCTACTGGATTCTCCCTCTGACAAGTGCGTCCTTGTATTAATAACCATTAAAAATCCAATTGTATCTCATGATGTTTCCGTCATCAGCCCTCACTGCCAACGGACAGTCAATATCAATACCGTCCGGATCTGATTCATATGCTGCAATCGATACCGGAACCACACTCGTTGGTGGCCCGCCCAGGTACCTCGACGAGTTTTATTCTCAGATCCCTGGCGCACATCCAGGGACTGGTAATTTCCAAGGTTACTACACATACCGCAAGTATCATTACCTTTGATACCTTTCCAAAAATGACTCAATAGGTTCCAATAGCTTGCGATACCACAGTCAATGCCACAATGTCATTTGGAGGTAGAAGCTGGCCGATTAGCGAGGCAGATTTCAGGCTATCACAGCTCACACAATCTTTATGCCTGGGTGCGTTCTTTGAGCTAAACACCGGTGCATCAGCACCTGCCTGGATCGTGGGCGACACATTCCTCGTACGTCTCCCACCCTTTTGGGACCTTTTTCTGATTTCTGCCATCTCAGAAAAATGTGTACTCCGTATTCCGCTACGACCCACCTTCAGTCGGGTTTGCAGAGCTATCCAACGCAGCACTAGCACTCAATGGCGCCAATACACCTGTTCCAAGCCCGACCATCGGATCGATAGCCGCCACGGTTGTGGCAACGGGTACCCTTCCGACATCCGTTAATTCAGGACCGACTCCCTTATACCTACCAACATATCAATTAACACTTGCACTTGTGGGTGTGGTAACCATGGTTTTTCCCTTGGGTTTTTATATATAACTTAATCGTATCGACATGCTGCCACATCTTTGTACCTATATCCATGCATCTGTAACGAATGCCATTTTTGACGTACCTAGGGATATATGTAATAATGTATACTGTTTTCGTGGTGATACCTAGGGGAAACATTGGGGTATTGTTTGAGCTTCCAACTCTTATAATTACATATTGTTTTCCACTATGCCGGAAAGAATAAATAATGCACATTGACAATAGTACTTTGACAAAAGTTGGACCATGAGTAGACTGGAAGCCGAGAGGAAAACGTCTACTGAGCTCCAAAAGATGCCCGGAGCCGCACTTGGGACGGATGACTCCTCAGTTCATCGAGAGCCGTGTGCGCAAGCAAGGCAATCTCCGAATTAAACATCTCCATGGCCCGTAGGCGTTCCCCCAACTCACTAGATACGCGTTTTGCCTCGGCATGAAGACCCAAAGCACGCGTATTGACAGTTAGCAAGTCCCAGCATACAACCTGGTCTACAAATTGGCCAGGTCGGTTGGTGACAATATCACCATACAGAATCTCGGCTTCGGTAAGCGCTTCGTACGCGCTCTTCAGGTCTCCAGTGGCCATGAGGCAATTGGCGAAAACGGTAAGAGCTTCGGCGTAGATCGACTCACAGTAAGACCAGGGAACCATGGGGTTGTAGTCCCCGTCACGAAGCTTGCGGTAAAGGTCAATCGATTCCTGTATGGTTGTTAGCGCCTTTTGGTGGTCCCCAGACTCCAGTATGCTCGCTGCATATGATTCAAGGTTGTAGGGCAGGCGAGCTTCGACCAAAATCCCTTTAGAGGTTGAATTACGACAGATCGTCACAGCTTCATTGTTCAGCTTCAATGCTTCGTCTACACGGCCAAGGCGACGAAGAATAATAGCATAAGTACGTAGCCTACAAGATAGAAGAGTGTCTTCGGCGGGCGCAAAATGCTCTCTCGATGCTTCCACGCTAATCTTCATCACTTCGTCGGCTTCCACGTAGCGGCCGGAATTATACAAGAGTGCAGAATAAATTGAACGGACGCCCGCAAGGGCACATGCCAGTTCTTTGGTGACCTCATCACCAGTGAATCTGTTTCCTAAGTCTATAGCCTTTTCACAAGCGCGCACCGCGTCCCGAGAGCGGCCAAGATCCTGAAGGTTTCCTAAATAGCTCTCGTAAACAGAAATGTAATTGGCGGCAATACCAGAGTCGATGATGGGGGAAGATGTGAAGAGTTCAAACATTTGTTCGTTAACCCGAAGAGATTCACGAACTCGACCATGTTTTCCTAGGAGAAAGTCTCGGTCGTGCAGGGCGTGCAGGAGGGTCTTTCCCACTTTATCCTTGTTATCGACGTTGAGCATTTGGAGGTCTTCTATGACAGCCGTGCTGACAGAGATAGCATGTAGACCGGCCGCGTAGAAGGTGGATATAGAAGCTCGACGTAAAGCTAAGATGTAATTCTCGATAGCTTTGAACTCTTTCCCCAACGCACGGAACTGTTGACGATATATGGTGATTGATTCATTGCCAAGCTTCACCGCAGCATCGTATTCCTTTATTCTGAATGTACAGTAGCAGAGATATGAGAGACCACGACCCAGGTCTAGGTGAGCATCGGAGTCATCAGGGGCCTTCTTGAGGTTGGTACGGAAGATGTCAACGGCTTCCTGACAACGTACCACCGCGTCAGCATCCTTGTCAACTAAGAGGAGATCATTGGCGAGGTCCATCAAGCTATCCGGTACTGTGAATCGAGTCACGGCGTCAGCGGACGAAGGCGCAGAGGGCTGCGACCCAGACGAAGGTGAATCTTTGATAGCCAAGGTGCGATAAATACCAACAGCCTCCGTCCTGAGGATGATTGCCGTTTCCTTCTGTTCTAGCCGTCGCAACTTTCCTGAAGAAGTGTGGAGAGCATCTGCAAGAAGTTTACGATTCCGGTTGGACTTGCGAACGATTTCAAGGGCCTCTTGGGTGACACGGACGACATCATCTTTACGTCCTTCGTTGTGAAGAAGGTCGGCATAGTCCCACAGTAGGTCCAGGAGGCACGGAGATATCTTCACAGGCTGGAACTCCACACGACGGCGATAAATCTCTAGAGCGCGCTCTGCGTAATCAATGCTCTTCGTGTTATCACGTCCTTCACGTAGGCTTAAGTTACAGAGATGAGCGTACGATCCGGCAAGGTTTTCATCAAAGGTCTCGCCATGGGCTCGGTGGAGACTTTGATATAAAGCCAGAGATTTCAGTTGCGTTTCATACGCTTCGTCAATGCGGTCGTTGTCCTGATAGCTGTATGCTAGACAGCAAAGCGCGCGAGCGGTGTTATAATCAAGCCATAACGTCTCGTCTTCATCTAAAGATGCATGTGGAGGCTGGTCGAGTTCGTCCGGGTGTTTGACATCGTCAACCTGGACATACGCAGACTCAATATACGGAGGCGGCGGTTCAGATCTTGAAGTTTCTAGCCACTCGTTCCACACAGCGATCTCCGTGCGGATGGAATCGGTGATGACAACAGATTCCTTTGCTATCTCCAGGCCCTTTTCGTTTTCCCCTTTCTTGGTAATAATCGACCAATACTCATTAAGGGTGTTGGACAGTTGCGAGCGAACTTCCAGAGTTGGATTTTTCTGAACGATGCGCCGTTGAATTTCAAGAGACTCAGTGATAGCAGCAGCAGAACCCTCGTTATCATCGATTTGGGATTTATATCTGGACAGGTTCCGTAGAGCGAGCGCGAGGTAGGGTTCATAAATGTCTTGATTGGTTGCCACCAGAGCCCTAAACATGGTGACTGTCCATCTACCCATCGCCTCTGCATCGGAATACATCTCAAGACCATGCAACCTGATAGCGAGATTGACCATCTCCCAGGCACCGTCTTGAACCGAGAGGTCTACAGAGTCGCCCTTCAGTAACCCGATGATTTCCAGAGTCTTTGCGACAACCTCGCGGCGGGCATCTTCAGAAGGTCTGACATTACTGGTAGAGATTACAGTTTTGAAGGGTTGGAGGTATTGCTCGTTGGGTTCCTCACGCGCGAAGGTTTGTGTAGCAGAGAGATCGGCAAGAGAATTGGAAATAGTTTCGACTTGTTGATGGAGGTAGAGCGCGTCGACCACTTCTTTGGGTGGTTGAATGAAAACAGGAGTACCAGTCATGGTGTTTGGAGTTTGCAGAGTCGTCAAGAAACTTTCCATATGACCCAGCATCACGTTCTGGCTTTCATGAAGCTGTACCGCCGTTCCGTCCGACATCGTCGTCGTCAGGTTAATCTGGTTGATTGGCTGCTCAAGACGAGAGATGGCCATCATCTGTAATCGCAGACGTTTGAATGAAAAATTATATTTAGACGAGCAGATATTTGCTTACCGTGAACTTCCTGTAACACTGATGCACTGAATCTTTCAGTTCCCCAAGCTCTTGTTCGACTTGATCACACTCTCTCCATGCCTTCATAGCAACTCCAATCTTTTGCCATCCTTTCTGTTGGGTCGCTAAAAAGAACTGCTCGCATCGCGCCTGCACAGCTTGGGTTTGACTGGAAAATCATTCAACTTTTTTATTACTCGTACGGCAGACGAGAAGTAACGAAATACACATACTTTAGCAAACTTGTAAGGGCCTCTTCGAGCTCCGGAGTTGCCTCTATCACATGGCTACGAGCACCGTAGAAGGTTTCGATGTCAACGAGGCCTATGATGAGGTCTTCTGAGAGCTTGCGTACGTTGCGTCGGTTCTGAGGAATCTGTGAAAGGTCTAGAGGACATTCGTCGATTATAATCAAGGAAAATAGACCTTATCAACGGACTGCTTGAGCTCTTGAGCAAGTCGTATCAGATCCCTCAAACAATCTACTAGGGAGCTTGCCATGCTGTGGATTTATTCGATAGGTGTATGGATGAAGAGTGAAGGACAATTCGTACTAGTGAACCTGATTTTAAGCAGACCCACCATATAATGGGATGCATAGCCGGAGTCCCTGACATTGACGTGATGATCATGCAGCGTGATTTAGGAGGACAGAGAACCCGTGAACGATTACTTTGCGATAATCGAGATTATTCTGATCATGTCGAACCAGGAACCATTGATAAGACCTGACCAGCGTTGCTGCAAGTGCAAGTGCATACGCATTGTGCAATAAGGCCCTTTTCAGAGGCAGACATTGCCGGACGAGAATCCATTGTGGCTCAGCGCTAACACCAGCTCAACGCCTCAACGCTGAGTAACGTCTCACGATGGAAGAATGCTGCCGTGGATGGGATACATGGCGATATCGATAGCATGATGATGTATTTGATGGTTTTCAAGGATGTCATATACATTGTACTGTACTATTTTTAAATTTGATGGCGGCCCATCATAGCCCATCATGCACAGATTTGTACGGTTTTTGGGCCATACTCAACTAGTTCCGAGGTATTTGTGAATGATCATTGCTCTAAGAGGTTGCATAATATACAGTTGTTACAGATAGGTATATACATGTAGTTAGTCTGTCCATTAAACCAAGCTCTACAGCTTTACCAGAAGGCGCACCAACCCGAAAAACACTGACAAAGATTCTCGAAAGAGGTAGCTTGTTCAATTAGTCGATCAACCTGTACCTCAACGCTGAGGGCACACTCGGGATTAAAGTCACGTCCTAAAGGCAGATGTCAGGAGGCGCTTGACAAAGCAACTGAAATGTCGGCTTACCAGTCAGTTTGTGCTGGACCCGGTTATACACAAACAGAGCGCGTTCATTCCGAACTTCCTGGGCTCCGGGCTGATGTTCCGTTTCTGCCGGGGAATAATGTTAGGGCGATTTGTACACAAAATGAATAGACAAACCATTAAAGATATCATTCTCGTCAGCCTTGAGCTTGCGTATTGGTGCTTGGGGATGCGCAGCTGCTCTTGAAAGATCCGCCGAACGGTCAATACCTGTTTCGGTCTCTAATCATGATGCTCAGCGAGCCGGAGCAGATCAGAGTAAAAAGTCAATCTTACCTTCAACCTTTCTGACATCGACGTCCGTTTGCATCAGCCTCCAGTTGATCAAGGGATCATATACGAAGGCCTCGAGCACAGCCATCAAGGATTCCTTGTTGTCCCGCAGAACTTGCATCGTGATTTCACAAGTCTTACGGAAGCTTCCCTCGATACCGCTCACCTACAAGATGATGAGGCTGGTGGAAGGGTCGAGAAAGGAAAGGCATACCTCCATTGCATGGGTCAACATCCTAGTCAGCCGGAATGGGACTTTCTCAGGGAACTTCTCGCGATGCATAGCGATCTCGAAGCAGTCACCAAAATCAATATGAACAACTTTCCCAGTGCTGCGTTCGAGGAGAAGATTGGAAGGATGGCGATCTCCCAAACCCAATATATGCCCAACCATACTGTTGACGGCGAGGGAACGGGTGTAGGTAGCCCGTCGCTCCAGCCAATGTTCAGAGTTGGTGCTCTTCAACCAAAGCACCCTATACAGATCCTGACCAGTTGTATTCTCTAACGCGTACTCGAAAACTTCGATTTTCTGCAGTAGGGTGAGATTTTCGTAGTCTGGGGCCATCTGTAACATTAAACATCAGCTTCAACTGGTCTATTCAATGGGACCATGCTAACCTGGAGCATCAAGCGGTACTCGATGTTTAACAGCACTTTCCGTGAATCACGGTAGTCACGAATGAGGACATGAAGAGTGTCGCTGCCTTGCACCCAGCCAAGGAGACCAGCGTTTGGGGCTAGTGGAATGACGGGGTACCGTTGTATATGGAGGCGGCGCTTAAAGCTGTCTGCGTCGACGGAAAGGAGGGTGTTTACAAGACCAAAGAGTTGCATAACCCGCTCGTCTTGACGAAGATCCTCGTGGCCTATGTATATGACATCAGCATCAGAAATACACATTGTATGAGATTGTCGCACCTTTAAGCACGTATTGATAGTCTCGGCCATCACTTCCTTTGAGAGAGAGACGGCGCGGTCGTTGCTTAGATGCAATAACAGCAAGCTTTATGCCAAAGCTAGCAATTGTGATTACAGGTCGTCCGCTCTGATATGTTCCTGAACATGGAGATCAGAGACACAACAGTAGTGGAGTGCTGGCATTATTATTACCTGGAACTGCGAGGTCGAGATTCCTGGCTTTCAACAAGCTAGGTGAAACATATTGCAAATCAAGGGTTGTCAACTGTGGTAGCTGCTTCTCGACCTTTTTGAACACCTGTAAAAACGAAGATCCAGCAGAGAACTCTAATATTGGAAAATCCTTACAGCAAAGTAGATGTCCCAAGCTTTATCGAGTTCACTAGTATCACCATGGGTACGCCATCTACGGGTGGCTTCACGAGCCTCATGAAGGTCTCTGCCGAATACCTGGACAAAAGAAGTTTCTCGTGCGGTTGTAGGGCCCTAGAAGATCATGAGATCATTGGAAAAGAATAGAAACATCAAAAAATTACCGCTTCAAGCATTTCATGCAAAGGCTCCAGGGCCGCGATCATACCGTCTGGATTTTTCTCAGTAAAGAAGTGGCGAGAAGCTTCTTCGAGACCTTCATGCCAGAGTTCATGCCACAAGATGGCAACACGTATCAGCTCGCGACTGACAATCAGAGCCTAATAGTGTATGTCAGAAAAAAATCACGAAGGCTCGTATGATAAGACACACCTGTGATACAATAGTGGGACTATGCTCTCGCATACGTTCCATGATACTGAGGGCTGCATTGCGACGAGAAGCACTTGAAGATTTGGAAGCCACAGTCAGGGGATAGATCAAGGCCTGAGGGTGGTGTTTTCCAACATCGGCCAAAAGGTTGTTGATATTACGCCGAATATTGGCATGAGGGGTTTGAATCCGGGCTATAATCTGAAAACAATGTCAACGGAGTACAACAAAATCTCGAACTCCTTACCTGGGGTATGACCACAAGCCACGTGTCAACTTCAACAGTTGAGAAACCGTTGCCCATCGCATTGCTGACGTCGTCGATCGATCCAAATTTAAACCATAACGTGAGAAGACGTAGCGTGTCCTGTAAGGCTTCTTCGTTTCGGAGTGATATCGATCGGAAGAAACCTGCGAAAGACTTAAGACATCAAAATTGTTTATAACACTATCTAGTTCTTACCGTCCACTGCCTGGACGACATGGGCAACTAACCCGCTTGCTGGCCCCTCGAGAGAACGGTTTTGAGTTTGAGCTTCCATGTAACTGATCACTTCGAAATTAGCAAGAGCCCAAGTATGCCATGCTTTGTACCAGGTAGGATCGAAATGTGTCGCGAGGTAGTAGGATTGAAGGATGTCTTCCACATTTCGCTACATGGAAAAATTAAAATACATCCCATGTAAGTCTGTGATGGCACTTACCATCCCCCAGTTATCGGCCAACTCAACCTGCCATTGTCCCGTTTTGAAGTAACAACGTGCCAGAAGTTTTGATAGTTCTGTCAGCTTGTGTTTTGGCACATCCACATGGATAGGATTGTCTCCTGTCTCGACCGCCAAATCTCTCGATAAGCTTGCTGAGAACTGCCGAAGGAAGCCAAGGCTTTCTTCTCTTGCGCCAGTCGCCCACATAAACTTCAATTGAGCATACACCACGTTGGGTGGCGCTTTCGTGTGTGTTCCTTGACTGTGATGACGCTACATTTTTCAACCTTAGTCAACAGTTACTAGAGATGAAATGGTTATACATACTTGAGTAGGAGAGAGGAGAGAGTTGATGGTCTTCTCAGCTAACGCCATGCGCTCAGACTTGCGGCACAAGTTCGCAAATTTGATCCACATTACTGGGTCAGTTTCTGGGTCGAGAACTAATGTCCTGACCTGAAGGATACGTTGCCAGACTTCTACGTCAGGTTGACATCCTCGAAGTCTGATGGTACATGAGTACAAACTTGAGTAATTTCTGAGAACTGACTCACCGTTTCATCCAAGTCTTCCTCATCGTTGCTTGGCGCTCTGGCTGATCAGCATACTGTTTGTATGATATGATCTCCTCCAGCTCCGAGAGCATCTGTGCGCGAACCATGACGCTAACGAACTTTATAAGCTATTAACTACGCGGTGTTCATAAATTACTTACTTGTATGATCGGCCATAGCCCTCTCCAACAAATGAGCTGAGCTCGGGATCGAGTAGATCACGGGCCTTCGCTATCTGTACCAAAGCCTTAGGGAACTGATTCTGGTGAACCGACAGAATAGCCCTATAGAAGGCACGATCTGGCGAATCTGGCTTCATGGTAGTGATGTAGTCATCCATTTGGTCCCACTCATGCAGAGACCATGCTGCTGCTGCTGCCATGGGAGCGATCTCCCGTCTGTACTCGTGATTTGCAACGGACCAAGTCTGTTCCACTTGTGCTGCAAGGGAGTCCCATTCACCGAGAGCATGCAAACATTTCATCCTACCGATCTGGACATCTTGATCGTCAGGATCGGTCTCTGCCTTCCGCTCGTACGCCACTAAGGCTTCCTGCCACCGACCTAGGCGTTCGTACCATTCCTCATGTTTGGTCACATCATACTGTTCACGTGCGGTCAGCAGAGTACCCCATGCAGCGTCATGCTGTTGTAGTCTCGTGTTTATTGAGATGAGCGACTCAATAACGGCTGGTGACGACTCAGAGAAGAATTCGAGCTCCTTGTAATGCAAAGCTTTCGCATAAGCAATGTACTTCATTGCATATTCGCCAAGTGTCCTGTGCTCGATTGGTAATGGCTTCTCTTCGTGTTCCATGAACTCCGCGAGATTGAGCAATCGATGGATAAGCTCGGGTGGTGCGGTCGCCGAAGTAATAGCATACTCGATCGACCTAACGAGGTCTTCCTGTAATGTCATCTCTTAGCATGGAAGTCGAAGCATACAAAATTAATTATTCCAACCTGATATTGATCGTAGAGATCTGTCCAGCATGACAGGAAAGCAGCATTGAACAACTCCCTTGCCAAGGGAGGGTGAATATCCACCAAGCCCATGCACGCACGAAGAGCATGCGATGGGGATTCTTTCATAAATTCTACGCTGAGTCGATGCATCCACTCTGTCCAGTCTTCGCGGGTAGTCACTTGCGAAACATCCCAGGCCTGCTTGAGGTGTTGCTGGTTAACAGCCAATTTAGTCGCCTCCGCAGGTGCGGAGAAGTCAGGTGCCTTGCTGCTTTCGCTTTGGCTGTCACAAGAATGAGATGTAGCAAAACTTGAGCGGACTCCTGCTTACAGAATATCCAAAATTCCGGCTTCTTGCGGTAGACGTTCACCATTCAACAGTTTGGAAATTAAATTCTCGTATTTTGGGTGGATGATCCGGTTTCTGAGAATAGACTGTCGGTGATAATAAGTACTTTGCGGGCTCTTCACGATCACGATGACACATACCTTGTTGATTGTTGGAACAAAGATCGCGAAGTCGGAACCAAGCTGCAAAACAAGAGAGCACAAAGTATCCATCACAGCCATCCGAAGCTCATTGTTCGGGCCATCGAGAACACGAACAAGTGGGTGAATTATCCGAGAGGCATGATCAGAAAAGTTGATTCGTTTTGACAGACCGTCGATAATCTGAATAGCCCTCTTTCGCAAGGCGGTGGTGCCTTCAGATCTTTCGTATGACTTGACAATGATAGGAATGACGAGGTGAAGGTATTCCTCGATATTAGTACCAAAGGTGAGGAAGGCATCGAACACCTTTATTTGCGTCTCCATTTTCTTCTCCGTTGAATCTCCTCCATCAAAAACCTTGAGCATGAGTGGCAGGATAGTCGGCAAGAAGGGTTTGAATTCAGCATCGAGTGCTTTTCCTAAAGCTTCGATCAAGACAACAATAGGCAGCTGGAGGGTAGTGTTGTCCCATAACTCCGTTATCAAGCTGAAGATATCTGGCATAAAGTTTCGAACGTGTTGTTTGACGATACCAACAAGAATCGCGAGTTGTTCTAGGTAAAAGCTAAGGCGCGCAGTGGGGCCACGACTGACGACTGCAAAAGCAGGGATGATCTACGCGTCCCTCACGTTCAACCGAAGAAGTACACGGGTTTTGGCGACATCAACTCACTTGTGGGAGAAAGGTAACACATTTGAGTCCTTGTGTTTTGAAAATGGACATGATAGCCTCGATAACACTAGTATGGTGAGTATTGAGCGATTGATCCTTCAAAATTTCCAGGAGTGCATGGATGACGACAGATTGGAAATAATCGTCAGAAGGTGCAGGACCACTGTTCTGGTTAAGTGGTACTTGATTGACCGCAGTCACAGCGGTTTCACTTGCTTCTCCCTCTGGCCTGATCTGTTCTGCCATAAGATCCAAAACATTGCTACAGTATAGCGAATAGATACCTTGCGTCGGTAGGGATCCAGAGCTCCCATAATACCCAATACTTTTACAACCTCACGTCGTACGGCTTGGCTACTTTCTGTCCTGAGTATTCTCCCAAGGAGCTCCAGAAGTTGCGGGTGGTCAGCCAGAGGAGAAATGACGTATCCCGTACTCGAGCATACTTGACCAAGGGTATGAAGAGCTGCATCTCGCTTGATGAGCGAGGAATCCGCAAGTCGTGACATGATCACCTGCATCAGTTCAGGGACATGAGGTAAGGCCTCTTCCCCACTGACGCAAGTGAGCTCTCCGAGGCACATCAGGACGTTAGCGGCCACAGTTGGACTGGCATCATTAGCTTTTTGAAGGAGAACTCGGAGCATGGGTAGGGCGTAAGGTTTAATAAGACGTTGGGTTGCACTGACCAAGAGAGTCAAGAGCCGAGTACAGTCCTCCCGGTTACGGCTAGAGAACTTTGTAAATAAAAGGTCAAACTAAAATCATGGTCAATCACATACAGCACAGTCGAGTATTCGAGCTCAGTCAACAGTTGTATGAGCGCCTTGCGCAAAGATGGCATCACATATGCTGGGTTGTGTTTTGCCAGACGGCCAATCAATCCTACAGCAACCACACGATTCTCAAAGTCTTCATCATTCAAGGCAATGAACAATGACCGGACATTCTCTGCTTGTGCGAGATGCCTGTCAAATCTCTCATGGAGTGACGAGAGGACTGTGTGTCTGATGGATGCATCTGTAATGCATATAAGTAATCGTGATACACTGGGTGAAGAGTACAAGTACCAGGATCAGCAATGCCCACAACTAGAAGCTTGTCAAGGACGTCGCTGATGACTTCAATGGCATGACTGCTTGCTTGATAACAAATCGGGTCGCGGACAAAGAGGCGACAGCATGTGAGGGCTGCGGAGCTCCGGATCTCGGCGTGATCATCTTCAAGATATGGGAGAGCGTTAGCGCGAACAAACTCATTGAGGACATGTCCTAAGTATTGCATTGAGATCAACAAAAGGAGATTGTGAAAGATGACCATGTACCACTGAAGTCAAATGAACCAAGAGTTTGTAATGCCAGGGTGATGAGCTCTGGATTCTTCTCTAACGTTGACACCTGAGAAAGATGAGGAAGGAGACAGGTAGATATAAAGAAGAGATTCAACCTGTGTTGAATTCAGATCACGATTCATTGCTGGAATCTCTGGGCGACCGAGAGATGGAGCACCAAGAGGCTTGTAGGGCTTGTCGCTTAGGATGTTCGACAGCAAATCCAATAGGCGATCTAGATAGTCATGTTGATTGACACATGGGGAACGCAACAATGAGAGGGGATACCTTGAATGGTCTTCAAGAGGGGTGGAATATACCGTGCGATCGCAGCCAAAGCTTGTCGCAATGACTCGCTCAGACCGCACGCGAGCATGAGATCAAGTTGATCGTGAAGTAATTTCGTCAGGTTTGGGCCCACTGCTGCGGCAAGCATACCGACACATTGGAATAAAGGTTCTTCTGAAGGTGCATTCTTTCTCCTGGAATTGGGAAAGTTTATAATACAGAACGAAATGCCTGAATGATGACTGACCCTCGCCCTTGAAGCCCTTGTTTGATATGTACCATAATAGAGTCCAAGAAGGGTTTCATGTCGCTTCCGACTGCTGTTGCAGTGTGTCCGATGGCGAGGAAAGCTAAAACAAATGAGTTCAGGGGTCCCAGAATATAGTTTTTTGTGACACTGACCGAAAGTTCGTTCATTCGGTTTTTCCACAACTGTCAATAGGTGTGCCATAGATTTATGGAGGAAGTGCCCAGTGAAAGTTTGCGTATCGTAGGCAGCAAGCGAAGGAATCATCGTGATGACCATCTTGCGAACGAGTAGATCTCGGTGCGATTTAAATCTCAGAATTTGTTCGGCAGTATCCAAAAATGTCTCGCGCATGAACTAGAGACATATTAATGGGACGTGAAAGTTCTCCGAAGATCAACGCACCATTCCGGCATGTAGCAAAAGCTCGCGATATGTAAGTAGAGACCCATGAATAATCTCTGGCTGAGATTGTTTGAGGCCCATCTGTGCATCCTGGAGGATCTTGAAGAGGTAGGGACTACGAGTCTGACGCTCCCTCTGCATCACAATCTCCAAGCACGCGGCGAGTAACTCAGCCGCTCCCTCTCGTACTATCGTACGCTGGTCGCGTAGCGGTACGAGTATGTTGTCGAACACAACGCCGATATGTGAATGGAAGTACGTCGGGCTGTTGCGCGCTAGTTCCTTGAGAATCAGTACGCCGGCATAACGCGGCGACTCCTGCTTGTCTGGCTGCATCATCTCTATTGCCGCTGGTACCTCCTTATCCATAAACCGCTCTCCAAATGCTGCACCTCCAATTTCTGCGATCTGCCCAAGGGTTTTTGACGCTGCAAGCATGAGATTGACATCGTGATTTGGCAAGAGATGCTTGACATAGTTCCAGAATCGAAACAAATTGCGTTTAGAGTCAATATTCTCCTCTGGGTCGACGTCGAGTAGTTGACCTAGCTGACAGTGAGTTCCCACATAGACCTGAATGATTTGAATGCTCGTACTGATCGCCACGAGACCACCAAATGCCTCATGACTGTATTGACTGTGGGTAAGGTCAAATAGTCGACGATTGATGTTGTCGTCCCATAGTTTTCCAGCAGCATCTGAGGACATTTCTGCAACAGCTGTAGACAGCTAACCCACGATTAAGTCGCATAGAACATACAAGACTAAGATGACTCACATAACGTCGCAATTCCATAGCAGCAGCGAACCTCTGTTCAGCATTCTTGCTCTTTAGTTCTTGGAATATTTTGTCCGTTCCGGACACCTGCACGTTAGTGGCCATGGTGCCCGTGGAATTTTGTCAGTGTGCAGCCGCGTGGCACGTTAGATAAATTCCGGCGACGCGGTGAAGGAGTAATGCAATCTTCTCACGGTCAGTTCCTTATGATTATCCGCAAGTTTGTAAGTTTAACTCCCAGAGAGTTGACTATACTGAGTGGTGACTGCCTCGCATATGTGGCAACAGATTTGCCTGGTCTTTCAGTGATACAAAGCTTCTCAATGAATCTGGAATCCATACTACATACTGTGTTCCTGTTTGCGATACTTCCACTCACTAGAGAGCTTGAATATAACCAGGACGATGTAGAAGTACGAAACAAAGACCAATGACTGATTCCTGAACATTTTTCCTAACCTGCGGTCCCACCTGGACTTTCTACCACCTGTGATCACGTATTTGGTTCTCGTCGTTCAAATCAAGGCTTCTATTCCTTGAGGAAATTCTAGCGGTGGTTATAATTGCGGAAATCATATTGGCATGTACCTCAGTGTGTTATTCTGACGTTTCTGGGAGGAACGAGCGGAGGCTTTGGCTGGGAGTGACATGGAACTGATAATATGGACTACAGGCCTCGTAAATATCTGAAGCGCCAACATCACCGTCTACATGCCTATTCAAACTTTCAAAGTACAAGAAAATACTTATAATTTAATCACTCATGAACTGATCTGAACTACCAGTAAGTACTAGTGTCAAGCCGAGGGAACCTCGAGGTTTTCGAAATTTCCACGCTTTCTCAAGTTGACGCTTGGCGCGGAACACTACTTATTATGTTATTGATTTTTTTATGTTTGCTTCTCAAATTGAGGATCATATTGGATTATCTCGTCATTGATACTATTGGTTGCCGAAAGTAAGCAGTGAAGCGGCTTGGCCTTATACGATGTGGCGCCAGTGTTTGCCACAGATCCTGATGTCAAACAGATTTGGTTCAGGTCATTTTCAGTGCATACTTGCTGCCATTTTCTCGGATTCCGATGGGCCAAGATTCGGCGCTTTCAGCTCTTGAACCGGGCAAGAACTGCGGAATACTTGCAAGGACACCTGCCGCGTCAACCAGTCTATGGGCACATCTACTTAGAAAGGACACTGCACGAGGAAAATCACCGAACTTGGGACCTGTCTTACCGCCCATCACTCCTCTAGACAAGAATGGCACTTCCATGAGGATACTGCTCCATGACACTCAAGCTCACCTTGATCGATTCTCTGAGAGAGCTGATAAGCTGTTTAGCAAAATTGACGAGACTAAACGAGAGATATCGATCATTAACACCCTTTTTCAACGTGAACACGAGACTTTGACTGAGGAGCTGGTCGATCTCGGTTCGTGTGCCTGTTTTTTTTTCGTCTAGGACTTCTATCTTTGTGGATGTATGCGCGAACTTATTCTCCCTGGTCCAGTAAATCGCAGTCAGACTCAAGTTCAAAATTCTATTGGCACTCCGGCACAAAATGAGCAACTAGGACGACTTTCTAAAGACGTAAATGCGCATCTAGAGGCGATAGACAAGCGCTTGGACGCAATAAATTCTGTATGCTTATAATCCAACTATTCTGGTCTGCATTGACACGAGGCTGCCAGTTCAATCAGACACATTCACAGATGCTACAGCTTCAATCCCAGGCCATACAATCACTACAAGAACAACATGGAACAATACTGACCGCTCTTATACCGCTCTTACCCCTGCTTCAGACCATACCGCTTCATATCGAATCTGCTCGAACCAAGATAACCGACATACTCACCAAGTCAACAGCGCCGCCGATTACTCAAACCGAACCTTCCGACAAGAACTGTGATGGGTCGAGTGTCGATGTCCAAAGACGCAGGAGCAAGCGATCGAGCTCTACCCTCGGTTCTGACAACTCACTGTCACCTTCAAACCGCAAAAAAGCACGGATCAATGTCACTCCGCATTCCCGGGAAGATAAATTGTCAAAGCCGATACCTGTCCCGTCAATTGTTACCAGCTCAAAGCCAGGAGAGCTCCATTCCTCACTGCGTGGATCTATGTCACCTGCCTCTGCTTCCTCTAGACTAACACGGCAAGAAACCACTATTGTACCCAGCCCTCGATCCATGCCACCTATGCGTCACCAGATATCTGTCCCGGAGCAAATCGGTCATATCGGTGCCCCATCTTCACCGTCTGGTTTTCCGAGTTTCATCCCGTCGTCTTCTAAAGGACATCCGCTAATCCCGCGCGATTCTGCGTCCTTTAGATCATCTGTCGACCTGTGTGGGAAAGGCTCGTTGACGGTACAAGCTAGCGATGCGACTCGTCCTCCGCCCATGCTATTGTTCTCGGGTGGTTTTTCTGCTCCGTCTTCTGATATTACGCGACCCTTTGTACCTGCTCCTCGTGCTCCAACACGTCGTTTGTGGCCGACTACTGAAAAATCAAGAGAAGAATCCCTGAGACAGATCCCCAAAATTTCGACCTCGTCGTATTCCCCACAATCTGATATGCGTCCTGCTAAACACATTAAGCCCAATAATTTGGTGCCTCATACTATTCACAGGCCTTCAACGATTCTCATAGGACCAGCATGCCATCCGGCTCAACACTTCCCAGCCGGACAGCGCCCGGGTGGCAACAGTTCTCGACCTCCCACTCGGACAGCCCTGTACGGAACATCCGCAATTCAAACCCCGAACGCTTCTGTGCCACGGCCGCATGGGCAGACATCTACAGGTCTACCTGATCAATCTAGAAAATCACTCCTGGCGCCTCTTACTGCGTCGTCCCCTCTGTTCGCACCGCAACAGGCCAAAGTTAGAGGGCGACGATCTCCGCGTGTGAGTCATTATCTCATTATTGTCAGATTTGGCCGAACACCATCATTATCAGAAGGAAGGAAGACGCTTCATTCCGCTGGATGACTCGGACGACGACGATGCGGACTTTGGAAATAGATAGAAAATGTTGGTGATTGATACAGACGTGGAAGCTATCTTCTCTCCTCTCTGTTCTAAGTTAGCAAGGCAGGATTTCAGTAGACTCATCCATGTTTTGAAGCTCCCATGGAGACTCTCCATTAAATCCATCTTCGTGAGGGTGACGGTGTTCCTTGATTTTTGAAAACTTCGGCCGTTCGCCTCGAACATGGACCCGGGATTTCTGTCGAGTATCAGGAACTTGAAGCCAGTAATCAAGAAGGAAAGAAATAGATATATACTAAACTTTCTCGTCCTACGCCACCACTGCAATATTGATTATGGTACTCAGGGATGGAGTTCCGGTACAAAGCCTCGAAAAGTGAGACCTTATCTCAATCATTGGCAAGCTCAAAAACTAGGCTCGTTGTCACCAGCCTGTCCACGTTCATGAATCACGAGCAAGGAGCAGGCCGGTAACGACTCGGAGCCTACTCAAGAAACACTGCACAACGATTACCAAACGCGGGCTCCGGCCGTTATCGTCAGCCGTTCGAATGATGGTTTAGAGATAGTTTTATGACGCCGGCGCGCACCTGCAAGCAGCAGCACTGTCGGAGGTATGAGTAATTGGCAACTTGCCCGTGAGTCTCCCTAGTCTCATCAGTTCCAGAATAAGCAATAAGGATGACTCGTCTATCTGTATGTGTTCTTCTAAGCTGACCCGCCGAGCCTCCAAGTAAATGATAGTATACTAGTTGTAAGCGTTAAGTACCAAGTAAGTGGCGACTCGGAGAATGGCTCGAATTATTACAGTGATGTCATCATGTTGACGAAGGTTTGGCATATGGTACGGTGCTTTCGCCAACTGTTTTCTTTCTGGACATATCCATATCACATCCTGCTTGCTTTTTCGCTACTGCCGGTTAAGCCTATCATGGGACGAAAACCGATAACCTATGCTCGCAAGAGAAATCGGAAGCCAATCCTGCAGACGCGATCATCGCCTATCGACGCTATAGTCAACCCCGACGGAGTCACTACATGTGAAATACAGCGCCGAATGCTGAAGAGACCTCGTCGATCCTGGAATGCTAATGCTAGTGATTCTATAGAAAACACAGAACAGCTTCCCAAGAAACCCAAACTGGACAGCTACCATGTACACGAATCTCTTCAGGCAGCTAACTCTCCGATCGACCAACAGGGACTTCAAACACCACATAATATGAGCCTCACTCGGGAACAGGTCTTCAAACTTAAGTCATCTCGAGGTGGAGCTCTAAAACCAGAAGAATACGCACCTTCTCCTGTGCCTTCTGCTTTACCGTTGGCGTTTTCGAACAAGCAAAGCCTCCCTGCGCGTGGCGTCAGCCGAAACAAACTATTTTCGCAGAAGACAAGCTCCAGTAATCTTAAAGAAAATGCTATTCCTTCGAAATTGAGACTTGGCTCATCTGGCTCAACAAGCGACCGAAATTCCTCTATTTGTACTGCAAAATTCAAGCACAAAATGTCTACGCATGGAACATCGCTTGCTAGTCCTTTTGCCTCAAAACCTTCCAGTCCGCGACCTTTGTCAGGATTAACGCCTTCTTCTCAGGTCGAACTACCGCATGATCCTAAGACAAAGTTGAAACGAACACTTTCTGATACGCATTTCAATCCCAATGTCCCGTCGCATCGCAAACAATCACTGGCTCAGGCTCACAGCACTGCTAACTCGCCTACTTCCCGTCACGAAGACGAATCGATAAAAGCTCGCCGTCCTTCGGCACCTAGTGCCACTTCACAGCGCCCAGATGTTACTGCCTGGTTCTCGTCTTACGGTTCCACAACAAATTTTCGCGATCAAATTCTTTCATCGTCTGCTGACTTTTTTGTCTCGAGTTTTCGAAGCCGTGATCTCGCTGTTGATTTCAACCGTCCTCCATCCCAGCTTTCCTATAATCTTGATTACGATGAGGCGTTTTTTGGTGATGCTTTAGAGATCTCGACTCCGTTTAAATCAAAGAGACAATGCTCAAGTGGCCTCATCTATTCTGACTCGCCTGACGTCATAGAGGAGCTGAACCTTGATGAAACTTTGGGTAGCCATACGTCTGACATGCACATCACTCGCCCTTTGTCGCTCAATCAGGACATTTTCGGGTCTTGGGTCACCGACAGTCTCATCTCGTCACCGACACTCTCTGAAGAAAGCGCATATAATCAGGAGGTCAGGGACTCTGCCTTGGGATTCGATCATAAATTAGCCAAAGCAGCAAGTCTCCTTTCTCCATCGGTAGATGAACGGACGCCGCCCCCTTCATATATTGAATGTCCAGAGTCTCTTCAGGATCTCTTCAACAAGTTGGAACTCAGATTCGATGATGGCATGTATTGTGTGGATTCGTGTTATAGATTCCTGACGAAAAAACATATTTCCAGGAAAATCTGTTCCGATGCGGACTCGATCCCTGGATCTCGAGAATGACCGATCGTCAGAGCCCCTCCAACCGCCAGCGCAAATTTCGCCTTCTCAGACAAAGCACGTTGCTGTCGAACCTGCAAACGAGAAACGTACTGGGCGTGATAGGCGTGGAACAATTCGCGCGTCCGACTTCTCAGTTGCCGCATCGTCTGTTCTAGCAGGTCCTAGAAGGACAAGGAGCGGTACTATTGTTCAAGGCCACACTCGCCCCCGTAGAGAACGGAGTGACACCATCGTTCCTCGGTCGTCTAATCCTGCTTCGTCTAAATGTGCTCCCCCGCCATCGGCCCGTGTTGACAATGTCGACATGTCCAATAATAATGGGGACACTGGACACCAAGGAGTCGATGTGGTGATGGCCACCGGTGAAGAACAAGACGACGAGCTTCTGCTGATGGATAATTGGATCGACGAAGAGTGGGTTGTAGCTGCACCACAATCTCCAGTAATTGTTCGTCGCAAGAGGAAGATTATCAATGAGTGGAGGAGACGGTTTGAACAGAAGAAAGCGTCAGGTATCTGGGGTATGGACCATGACCCTGATGATGGAGAAGATGATCCGTTACTTCTGAAGTGATGGTCTGCTTTTCAACTTCCTTTTTTCGTGTTTGCTTTGTTGAAATGTCTTTGGCGCCTTCGCTCTCAGTGCTACTATTCACCCATGAACAGCTTCAAACTGGCTTAGCTTACCGTTGTATGGCAACAAGATCACCGATTCCAAACCTTGCTTTTCCTGTCATTTGTGTATATCCCGTATAGTTTTCTGAAAGGAGTTCGCATGCAGCGCCTCAGGCATTGATTTGCACCGTGTCTTTATCACGGCGTCTGACTTGTGCTTCAGTGATTCTCTCGAGTTTCAAGTTGTATACCTAGCTACTTCTTCGTGATCTTCGTAAAGGGGGCGGCGGCGGCGGACGGCCGTCATGCCCATTATAGTTAGTATGGTCGCGTAAGGTGAGATGATTGTGCGAGGACGCTTGATCTGTATCAACGTAGTAGTCTTAAAACAGACTCCGAGCGGAGGGCACAATTGTATATGTGAATTTTTGGCCACTTAAAGTGGTCTAGACTCCGTGAATGAACATAAGTAGCTTCTCTCGAGGATTTGGATCATTCTTGCTGAATAGCACTCTTCCTGGCCATCAAATTATTATCCGGATCTGATGTGGCGTTCTAGTCGAACTTGAATATTTGAATATGTATGTTCGGGAAAGGAGCATAGTGGAAGGAGCGTTTCAGACCTTGGTCTTAACCTAACGTCTAATGGCAGCGATGGTTAGTAGAAACTCAGATTCTGAGATCTATGAGAACGCGCGACTTAGGTTATTCGGGGTTGGCCGCGTGTTACCCTTGACAGGAAGTTGGATGACACGCGGGGAACAAGTACTCCTTGGGTGTAAGGAAGTGCAGCGGAAAAGGGATTTTGCTTTCTTTATCAATTCCAAGTCTAGTATTGCTTCTTTGATGCTGTCTGTGTTTGCCTCTCTCCATAAAAATGGTTACCAACTTTTGACTCAATTGACATTCATGACTCAATCTGTAAACCCTAGAACTTTCAATGTCCGGGTCGAAAAACCCGGAGCACCTGTGTGATGGTGAGCTGAGACTTGAAGCTTGAAGGTTTTTATTTGTTTGAAAAACCAATAACACAGGAGCCCTTTGCCTACGTATACGCATTTCTTCAGTAATTTCCTCAACTCTCCGATTCGGACCCGGCGACTTCGGTTATTTCCGAAGAGGGCAACTCTACCCACTGCGGATGTTTCCTTGCATACAAATCAACGATGTGATAGGCACTAAGAAGTCAAGCAGAACATGGAGCGAAGCCTTTAAATCGTAACGGCTATCCATTCTTTACCGTTGACCACTGTAACTTGAATCATTGTGCGCAAACTAAAGCTATCAGTGAGTCAGACTGACTCGCAGACTCACGGTTCTCGTCGAAATGTCACCGGAGGCAAACTATGTATAGGCCTCAGGGTCAGTGGGGGTCAGTCAGGTAACGTAAACTACATAGATTGCATCCGGAAATGATCGCCGCGCCTGCTAAAAAGTTGTCCCGTCCTGAGCCAGTCAGGTTCCCGCCCAGCCCCGCCCTTTCTTGCACATTCTTGGATGCAGGGTCAGATTGGTATGTCCTCGGTGCCTTCTTTGTTGGTGGCGTAAGGATATCGTGGCGGCATCGAAATCGTTAGAATATATGTAGACTCTGAAAAAGTCGCAAATCAGCAAAAACAATTCATCATGTTGGACGTATCCAAGGTTAGACCGAGCGAAAAGATCAGAATACATTTCTCAGCTGGTGAAGGGTTTCATGGTGGCGTATTGGATTCGTCGAGGTTACCAGACAGAACGTTATTAGTCAATGGTCCAGTCCGGCCAATTATTACGAGAGTCGACAGTGTGATTTTGATGATACATGTCGAAGTGTGAAGACCAGAAGAGGTAGGTCATGTCTTGAATGGCAGTTGTTACTACTTATACCGTGGCGTCGATTGACACTGCCTGTGGATTTGTGCACGGGCCAGGTGGTGGGTTCGTCATAGGATGGGAAAGGACCATTACATATGAGCTAAAGACATTGGGCCAGATGCAGACCCAAGAAGACCAGGATGTTATCAGTCCTGAGGAACTAATCCAGCCTTATTTTTTCAAAAGGAGTAGTGCGTGAAGGACTGGGACAATACTAACAGCTCAATACCCTTTTCTTGAACATTGTGCAACAGCTTGGGTTCATTACTGTGGACTCCGGTTGGCTGCATGAATTCGGGACTTGTTTGGATACACCACCTCCGCAATTAACATATCTTCCAACATCCTCGAGCCCAAGTCTTACACAAAATGGAAAGGCATTTAGATTGAGACAATTTGCATAAAGATATAGATGGTCGAAAAGTTAGTAGACACACAAGCTTTTGACATCAACCAAACCTCAAGACTCGTCTTCATCCAGTCCAGCCGACTTCCACCTCAGATTGCCCTCATAAAATTGAATAAGCTAATTTGTGCATGTCAAAAGTCATCACAAAGGAACTTATCGAGCAAACTTACCTTCTGCGGGAAACGCTCGGAACACAGTCTAGAGTTTTCTACGATACGATCACCACTTTTGCTGAGAGAAATTCAGAATAAACATTAATATAGAAAATGGGGACATACAGAGTGAAGTAAACGCGAAGGCTACCATCTGGTGCACGTTCAATGGTATCAATCGTGTCCACCAGGTGCTCCCAGCTTTGAACACTCATATACGCCGACATATCTCCAACAACTACCTCGTCTTCGAGAGGATGAGAATCCTCGTCGGGCTCAGTGGTGGCTCCATTCTTCTTGGCTTTCTTGATTGCTCTGTCTTCTGAGATAGACTCTTTGATGCCTTGAGATTTTCCGCCGCGTTTCTTAATTGCAGTACTGGCGGATTCATCAACATCTTCAGAAACAACTGATTTTCGTGGCTTCTTCATGGTTTTCGCAGTATCCAATGACTTCCTGGCCTTTTTGGGGTTCTTCTTCCAGAACTCTTCAATAAGAGCCCCTGCGTTTCTAGACGACGCGATTAGCGCGTCGAGCACCGTGTATGAGAGACGGAGTACGTACCCAGCGTCTTGTTCATCTACCCAGCTATTCTCGCTTGCATCATACCCCTTCCATTTGACAAAATAACCCATTCTTCCCTAGAAAAAATGGATCAATACTCATCACAAAAGACGACGCGTGAAGATGATACACACATTAGGAAAGGATCCTCTTTTCGCATCGAGGATTTCTTCTATCTCATATTCCTCTTCCTCTCCATTTCCTTCTTCTCCACCCTCATCCTCATCGACCTCCATCGGCTGCTCGTCAACTTTGTTCTTTTTGTTATCCCGGTTCTTCTGGGATCGTTCGTCGTCGCTTCCTCCATCAGAGTGTACCGGTGAGACTTTGGCCATGAAGAAAACTTCGAGGACAAAACACAACGAAGAGGATGGTCCAGAAAGAAAGTTGAACACAGCTGTCAGTTGCACGCGTGTGAAAGGTTGCCTAAGCTGAACTTCAATTCGATCAACAAATCGTACATCGATTTCATATATTTTGAGAATTATACATAGTATAGTAGCACGAGTACTGGCTGTCGCAGTAATGAAGAGAAGTACTTTAAAATGTACACTGAAGGCACTGGCATAGGTCAACAAAGGTAGATTCTGATAGGAAATGGTTTTCAGGAATTGACGGCGGACGCAAAGGTATGGCCGGACTACAGTAACAATACAAACAGGTATAAAAGAGAGAATACAGAATTAGGTGGCTATCTTCGGCGACCAGGGCTCGCGCTACGACCTCTGGGACCTCTGCCTTTTTTTGGTCCAGAGGGAGGAGGTCGCACAAACGCGTAATCGCACTGTATCTCCTGCTCCAGAAGAGTTGTCCCAGATGCACCATCAATCGCCTTCTGGGCCTCGGCCATTGTTTCATATTCAACTAAAGCATATCCCTGAAATGTGCAAATGATCAATAAATGCAATGTGTGTGAAAGAAAGAATTGGGAATTACTTACCTTCACATAGCCCGTACGACGGTCGAGATTCAAGTGCAAGTTCTTAATCTCTCCAAAATCGGCGAACTTGTCTGTGACATCTTCTTCAGTTGCCTCTTCGTGAACATTAGTGACGAGAACTATCCATCCCTCAACAGCTGCACGAAGATTCCAAGTGTAAGTTTGAACTCTGTTTAAATTCATAGCAAAAACTTGCAGCGTGCAGCTCTTGTATCAGAATCCTTGGCATGTGTGCTCTCTACGCGATCATAGGTTTGCTCCCCCGTAACAGATGCATCGTTGCCTCCTGAACCTGAGGTTGGTCAAAGTAACTTATAGAATATGATTTTGAACGAACCCGTATTTTGGAAGCCTCGGCCCCTTCTCCTCACGGCACCACCCGCTACATTCTCTTCATGAATATGTTATCTCCAGGAACATGGCTCAACATACCATCGTCAATGTTCATGCCGTCGTCCGACATTTTTGGTCGATGGATACAGTTGGTGACACTAAATCTGTCACGCAGAATGACAACCGTGACAACTATTCCGTCGCCGGTTCCAGCCGGTGGCCGTGATTTGTCATGAAACGTGCTCCATATCTGGCAAGGCTCGTCCCAATCACCTCAAAAATTTGTTCTCGACATGAAAGTACAATTGTCGCTATCGTTTATTACCCTGTCTATATATCTAGGCCAACGTCACCGCATAGGAAAGAATTGAGAACTTTCTTGAGGCGTTTCCGTTCATCACCGAATTACTTTTCTGAAAATGTAGACAAGCAGGTCGATCCATGACTACAACCGTTAAACGAAGGTTTCCTCTTGACAAGCGACCCTTATTCTGCTTCTTGCATTATGATCCCGATCTCTTTTTCCGTTTGTAGAAGTCAGGACCCATTTTGTACGTAGCCCATTTTTGCCAGAGCGGTGCCTGGAATCTCCTGAACCCTGAGTCCGAATCCTGATCTCGATTTGCTCAATGGACGTGACTTGGCTCTAACACGATTGCACACACCTCTTTCACAGTCATTTTTGTCGGCCCGACTCTGGCAACACACGCATCCTTTAAAGCGCGTTTTTCTGATCATCCATATCCACTTTACCCAATTATCCTTCCCTGTTTCTCAACTTCTCGTGTCTCGCTCTTCTCAAATATGTCGATGAACACTATGCCGATCATCAACCATCCGTGCACTTACTGTTGCGCGCCGACTTCCATGTGGTGCAGCCGCTGTCAAAGCGCGTGGTACTGCAGCCCAGAACACCTCCATGCTGTTCGCACTGTTTCTCTTACCCGTCCTCGCATGACCCACACTCTACACACAGGATTGGCAACGTCACCGAAAAGAGTGTATACCTGCTCAAACGTCAAGTGGCTATCACATGAACATGATTGCCACTCCACCACCTGCGGAGCCACAGTTCATCGAGGTGTCTGCTATTCTCTTCGCACCTGAGGAAGGCACGTCAACTGTTACCCTGGCTTCGTATAACGTGACAACTCAATCGCAAATCTCTTTAGAACGTCCGAGGATTATCACTGTCAAATGTCGACCATCTCACAAACCATCGCAGGGGATGTGCCCCACTCCTCTCGTTCAACCTTATTTTCCGGACAATCAAACTGAAGGTATTGTGTTGACACAAGGCCTCAATGGAGAACCGTTGCGTTTCCCCTTGCATCTTTGGTATTCGCCGTCGGCGCTTCAAAAAGGAGCCCCTATTAACCGGGCGATCTTTCACATCACCTCTGGGGCTGCTCATAAAAAATGGTGTGGCACTGTCGTCGTTCTCAAATTCAATGGATCTAGGAGACAAGGATATTCAGACGCAGGCTCGAACGACCTCCCGGCTCTTTCGGCTTATTTCCTCGCTTACGAGTGAATGATATTGGTGATAGAGTCTGATTGAGTCCATTTGTGAGTGGCACGCGTTATTTTCCTCGTGGCAAAGCTGATGCTCCCGTGCCCGTGATTAGCAAAAGTATAGGTCGTCGTCCGACTCGTCATCGCGGCTTCCGTAATATACTACATTTCATCTAGCGTATTTTTTTCTACGTTATTACATCTTTATTATAATGTAGCCATTCCGGTTCCACATAAAGTGGTCAATGAAATTCATTGCGTGTGACTTCTTATGCATTTTGTTGAAAACGTGTTTTGTAAATTCATCCGAAGTAGAGAAGGGACTCGGAGCATCCACACCTGACACATCACAAGTGAAAAAAAATCAGCATACGACATCAATCACCAGTGATCAAATTTGTGATGTAAGTAGCGTAGCGGCGTTCCTAGGTGCACCACTTCGCCGAAGTACGTCAAAGACATCGGGCCCCATACTGCTCCATACTCAATGTGTTTCATCTTCAGAGAACTCCTCACGACGTCTCTCCAGAGGACGCGACGTCGACAACGACCTGCGACATGGCAGCAGAAAAACATATAGACACTTAATTTTTTTTTCTTTTATTTAGCTTTGAATGTGGCGGATCCGGCAAAGTCGGGGTATGTCAGTTGAGGAATTTGCGTGGCATATCGAATTGTAGAGTCACTTGATACCCACGGCGAAATTTTTGAACTCCATGTTCGTCTTGGTTACACCCACAAGAACCCACAAGATCCTCCGTTGTGAGTGGTCTTGTTTGCCTTCTTCTGATCCCCACTGTAGATACACTTGCGCCGCAAGTAGTCGAGAACGTTTATTTAGACCCACATGGAAAGAAGCCTGTAAGCGCTCAAGAACGAACCCAACAAGAAGCTGATGGGACCTAAATTTAGATGTGCTGGAGCGTGGCTGGTGTGAACTGATTCGTGGCCAACGACTGACGAGAAGCCCAGTTTGGCTCTCTGTATATTCTGGACGGTCTTTCGGCAAGACTGAGAATGAGTTGTGAGCATCTATATATAGGTTTCACTCCATGATGATGTGCACCATTCTATTCTCACTACAACATTCACTTTGTGAGACGTTACTTCACGTCCTGCAACTTGAGCGTACTTTCAGTCACTCCCAGTTAGGCTGGAAATTAGTGAGACCACATCGTTAGTAATTGATTCAAAGAACACACGGGGAAGTATGTATCGCATCCCCCGCTCCATTAATCTTCCTTTGACGTCCGTGGTCAAAGCTGTGAAATCTTCAATGCCACCAGTCTGAGCGGCGGCGGCAAAGGTAAAGTTGCAAACGTCAGCGGTCATTGACAATGATGAGGACCACTTATACGTACACCGTTCATTGCCACAATCACACCCGTATCAATAATGTTCGGTTGATGTTTCACGAAACGCTAAAGTTATGTAGTTGGAAACCGAAGTTAGTTGGAAGAAAGGTTCCGGAAACTGAACCAATACACCAAGTATAGCAGTGGCTAGTAGTGAGTATGTACTTGGAAGTGATAGTGATATTGATTAGCCGGCGAGGTCCACGCATGAACAACCGGGACCCATACTACACACATGTTATCGCGTACCACGTAGACTACGGACACCTCAACCCTTCGAGTGCTGTGAGAACCGTATCTACACTCACGATACTCCATCCAGAGGCTTCCCTTCATCTGTCATGCAGCTGGGGCCTTAGCTTTATATTCATATATTCAGGACAATTAACTAATGTAAGTAGTGCGCCTATATGGGATTCCAGTCGAAGCAAACACAGAGGTTTATATGAGTGATGATAAGAACTGGAGAAATGATGGCCGAACTATTAGTCACAACTATTTTGACTTTTATCACCCTCTCTCCACAAACCATGATAGCCTTTACCTCTTTTCCATTAGAGTCTGACCATGCCACCAATTTCTCCCAGCAGCACCACTCTGATGTCGCAGAAGATATGCTGGTGGACTTAGACGATGATCAAGACTCTTTTGAATCCGGTGGATCAAAATTGACATACCCAGGAGAAGCGTTGACTTCGTCTCAGGCGTACATGAGGTCGGTGTAATCGACTTAACTGAATTGTAACCAAGAACCACTAGTAATCTGCACAAAAGAGGACATGGGACATATGTGGACAACGAGGAAGTCATCGCGTCTGTTGCGGGTACCATCGAGCGAGTGAACAAGCTGGTAACTGTCCGCGCAACGCGCACGAGGTATGGAACCTCACTTCATTTTCACGCTTCGTATATTGAATGATCTACACAGATATAATCCAGAAGTAGGCGATTTAGTAGTGGGCCGAATAATGGAGGTGTGTGTATACTGTCTCAATGGCGAAAAACTTCACAATTGGTGTCCGTTTCGGCAGGTACAACCACGTCGATGGAAAGTTGACGCGAACTCAAGACAGGATGCAGTTTTGATGTTGTCTTCAGTCAACTTGCCAGGAGGTGTGCAGGTAGCATGTCTTTCGCAATCGTAGATCATTGACTCTGACATCTCCCGTGCCTAGCGACGAAAACTTGAGAGCGACGAGCTGCAAATGCGAACTTTCTTCGAAGAAGGTGATCTGTTAGTTGCGGAGGTGCAAGCATTCTTCTCAGACGGAGCGATGTCGCTACATACACGATCTTTAAAGTATGGCAAGGTGAGCCGCGTGGTGTAACTACATGGAACCTGGGATTAACAGATATCGACCAGCTGCGGAACGGCCAACTCGTTACTGTACCTCCTATTTTAGTCCGGCGCCTCAAGTCACATTTTATCTCGTTGCCATGTGGTGTCGACCTTATTCTAGGCCTCAATGGATATATATGGGTTAGCAAGCATGTCAAGGAGAGTGACCGAGAGGGCGAGGAAGGGTTCGATGCAGAAGCAGTGTATTCGAATTTGAACGATGTGAGTTGATTTCTCATTCACACATTTCGATCATTGAATTTTGCCCTAGCATATTGATGAGTCAACTCGGGCCGCTATATCCAGAGTCACGAACATTATCTGTGTCTTCGCTTCACGTTTTGTACCATTAACTGACACACTTCTCCTCGAGGCGTACGAATGGACAGTAGACCAAGAAGGTCGCGCAAAAGATCTTCTGCAGGAGGATGTAGGTGACGCACTTGTAGCGACGATGACAACGAGACTATAATACACTTTCATCGCGTGCTGCATTGACTATGAGCTGTTTGAGGTGTACCTCCCATTGTCTTTGTATGAACGACAGGGACCTCAGAAGGGTGGCCATACCACCCGTGTTATGCTAGTCCTTTTCTTTCTTACAGCTGAATCAATTTAATCCTGATCATTGTTCAATGTAATTCGATTTCGAGTTTAGAAATATTCACATTGAGAAAGGTAGTCTCATCCAATAAGTACCAGATGAGCAGCATATTCCAACTAAACTAGGCGAAGAAACTGGTTACACCTCATCTTCGCTGTCTTCATCTTCCTCATCATCTCCTCCGCTCTCGTTTTCGTTATTTTCTTCTTCCTCCTCTTCCTCTTCTTCGTCGACCGTTTGATCTGGTGGATTCTGAGGAGCCTGTTGCTGTGGTGGTTGCGGGTTATGGTTAGAGGCTCCACTAGCCATTTTCCTTGCCTGCATAGCACGTTTCGCCTCCTCCTTCGCCTCATCGACAGGCAACAGCTCGTCCATCGCAAGATCTTTCCATCTAAGTGCGCCGTTGATTCCTCCACCCCCATATCCCATATCTTCGAACAAGGCTCTAGATGAGGGGTCATATGGAGGGCGCGGTCTCGCCGCCGGGTGCTTGATGTTCGTGGGGTTACCATACGGATATGAAGGGTGAACCTGGGAAGGCAAGACTAGGTCTATGGTCAAATGTAATGTAATAATGATATGTTTGAAACATACTGTCGGAGTCATCAGGATTCGGAGGGACCATATGGGGTGGAATGTCGAGTTCTACAGATTTTTTCTTTGGTCAGAAAGCCGAACTAACGAGTATTCTTGAGATTTCCACGGACCATCATCAGACAAGTCCCCTTTCATGTAGTCAGTCGTCTCAATTGTGTCTAGAATCTGAAGATCATGTTTTGACATATGCAGGTAGCAAAACGTAAGATCCTGGAAATCTAATTAGCAACGGCCCGGAAGATTGTACACAAACTGACTGTCATAGTGTATGCGCAGCCGGGTATTCTGTTTCTCAGTTGGAGTATCAGTCAGTCAGTCAGTGTGTACAATCGCCATGGTGAGATAGTATTTGTGTAATACGGTCAGTGATCACGCACACGCGTTCGTGACGGTGGATGCCATCGAGTATGATGGCACTTCGCGGGGCTGCAGAAGTTCCCGTGATTTGAACCAGGCAACCTGGCCAAATTTCGGGCAAAGAGTCCCTCTCACTTTCTCCTCGGACGCAAGACAAGGTCCATTTTCTGTCGCATTGAGTGCTATGTATGTTTTTTTTTTGTGGTCGTTAGCACTGCTGCATCGATATCCTCGTTCCATTTCGATGCCAACCCGAAGTTGACATAGTCCTATAGAACGGCACGCCTTCAGAAAAGCCTGGCCATAAACATGTCGAATCCGCAGATTCACACCAGCGTCGGCTTTTCTGCGATAGTGCCGCCCTCGGCAACCTCCCTTCAGTGGTCAAGCGACGGTCAGTTATTCATTCTCACGAAATGTGAGATCTACATTGTGGTAAAAAAAATTCTTCGTAACGGTGAGGGTTGTATCGGTAACATTCGTTTACAGACTCCCAACTACGCGGCTATGATATTACAATCGAAGTCAAACTCACATGATAAACCCTCTTGTTGGTTTCGTACGATCATTGATTTCGATCGAAAAGGTGTTCAGGATTGGGGGGGTGTTTCTCAAGGTCGGCGGAAAGTTTATGTCACAAACAGTACTCACTGATTGTTGTTGTCATAACAGATTGGGCCACGGTGGCCTTCGGATCGTTTGATATTGGCCTTCAAGCTATGGCAATATCCCCCAGTGGATTGACCGACGATGCAGGGTATGTGACAATCAAACCTGGGAGCCATATGCCCATCGAAGAATACAGATGCGTAGCTGCAGTTTTAAGCTCAAACATGGACCTATCATTATGGGCACCCAGAAGTAATCGTGTTCAGGGAGAATGGACCAAGGTCAGAGTGTTTTCTTTTCGATCGACGATGACAGGTCAACATGCCCGTCTCTCAGATCCAGGAGTTGACACCCCTCTCAAACATAGGTCCATTATGCAGTGGGCCAGCCTTTCATACACAAGTTACCAGTATGTCTTCATACTAGGCCGCTGAGAAAGCTTATTTTATCCCCGATATTTCTAGGCCTTGCGTGGTCGCGCCAGGCGGACTTCGGGATGAATCCTGCACCTGTCGTCGATGGTTCGTTCTTAGTTCTTGGGACCCGCGGAGGAATTGTCGTTTTCTTCAGGTTCAGAAATAGTCTTTTGTTCGACACTGGCGATCTCTTACTCCCGTGATTCTTCGTTCAGGTTTGACAATGGAGCTGCTCGTTACATTGATCAAATCAAGGTTGCAGACCACTGGGTTACGTTGCTCATTTTTTCTCCCTGGACTGTTATCGAGAAGGGCAGATGTAAATACGTTATCCTCTTGATTTCAACAGGCGTAGGGCTAACTCTCGACTTGCGATCATGTAGGCGAGGCCCAACTTGCATGTGGATGCACGGATGGCAGTGTCAGGACACTAACTATAACCCAATCTCTGACATCAATTTCATCAACGGCGTTCGGTCCGACTTACAATGTCAAACACTTCTTCCAGTCTCGACCTGAGCAAGTGCTTGATTCTGATAAACGACATTTGTCAGCCTTAACCTGGATCACCTCCAAAGAGACTGTAGATATCTGAGTTTCATCTTGATTATCGATGCCAGTAATAACTCGAGTCTGCAGAGGATACTCGTTGTGTGCAAACCAGGAACTATGATTCTTGTGGCGTCACCTTCCGGGGACATTGGCTGGTCTGGCACCCGTATCCTGTCATTCAACGTGCGACAAACATCAGCAGGATCTTCTCCTTTTCATCCAGTTACAGGAATACATTACATTCCTGCCAGAGATACATTGGTTGTCTCCCTCTCTGATGGGTCTATTCATGCAGTTCATTGTATCACCTCTGAACCTTCATGGACAGCTGAGGATGACTTATCGAGTCCCAGGTTGACCGAAGCCGCGCGTCAGGTCTTTGCTCTGACACAGGTAGGAAAAGCAAAGCATACAGACGTCAACAGAATCAGTGGACTTTTACCCTACGGCGCGCAGGGGTCACTAATCTGGTTCCAAGAGTGAGTTGTTCTTGTACCCTTTTCGATATTTATCGATTTGACGATTTGTATTGGTTGGCAAGGAAATGCCATCCGACAAATTTTGATTATGCTTACGATTCCAGGCAACAGGGCATACTTGTAGCCGCGACATTATGGAGATGCCCTCAGAATGGCTCCTTTGTCCAAGAACTCTCGTATATTTTCAAGTCTGCAAAACCAAGTAAATTAGATACCCTGTGTATGCTAGGAAGCTGACTATCCCTCCAATCCAGCGGGAGGAGCTCCCATCCATCATCTCGGTCCCTTCCTACTATATTTACTTGATCATCCTGAAGCATATCCAGATGGACTCCGTGCACTGCAAAGCGTCTCAAACACGAGCAACGAACTCCTGTTTGATGACAGTCTAGCGTTTCCAAATAATCTGACTGGCCCCGCGTTGCGATTAGAGTTCAGAAAGTCTCTCATCAGGCATCTCCTGAACTCGGAACAGCTCTTGCGTCTTCGGATGCAGCTGCTTACCGCTGAGATCTTGCTTGAGGCAAGTTTATTCTATTCACTATCCTTCATTTGAGAGCTATACTAACTCGTGAGTTTCAGACTTTGTCCGATTGCACGGACCGAGTTGAATGCGAACAACTTGCGTCTCGATACTTTGATGCCATTTCTCAGGTCGTGATACGGATCTTGATCTATCATATTATTGCCATTGCTCATCTTCTCACCTGTACGTTGCCTCTTCAAATGATCAAAGCCTTGATCCCTCACATCCTAACCGACCAGGGGGTGACGTCCCTTTTGTGTTGCGCTTGACATGCCAGGCGTCATTACCAGGATGCCCAGAGGATGTTAGGATGGAAGCTCAGCGTCTCTCGGACCACGTAGTTGCTGCATTATCTTCCGCTGAACCCATGGAGACTACACCGGACGAGCTTATGAGTGAATCTTGCCCTGCGTGTGGTTCTCTTATCCTTTCAGAAAGTGGAGTCCAAGCGATCTGCGCTAACGCCCACTGCTGGGGTAGGTACTTTTTAAACCTCGCTGAGGCAAACTGCTCACAAAGCCGTTCCTTTTTTGTCCGAATAGACCGTTGCTCTGTCACCTCGTTTCTCTTGACAACGGGTATGGTGCGGAAGTGCACTGTTTGCAATCGGAAAGCGCTTCTTCCCCCCTCTTGTAAGATCTCCCCAGACAGCCCTGGGTGGTTGCCAAAAGCTGCCCAATCCTGGATTGTCGAGGAGTACCTCGAGGCAGCATCACGGTGTCTTTTTTGTGGCAACGTATTTATATCCTCTGTGGATTGATTCACTTCCTTGCGCCACCTGACTCTCTTGCTTGGTAAGCCCCTTACGGAATGCACGCGATGTGATCGCTCTTGTCCAACAATGAGCTATTCTTTCGGCATGTGCACCACATAGTATATATCCTTCATCACCAGCGGTCAAAAAGCCCCTGTATCAGAATATAGTTAAAATAGTGACCACACATGGCATAGTTTATCTTGTCAATCATGATCTAGATGTATGTACTAGTACTAGTATCATGATGTTGTAACATCTTGAAACTAATAATTCCTTCCGTCTAGTGGGCTCCGGAAAAATCTGTAGAGCTAACCTATTAACGTCTGGTTTCAATCGATCTGGGTATGAAGTATGTGTAGTACGGGCCCCCGGTTGTTCATGC
>JAGGAW010008616.1:0-46476 GCA_017657375.1 Termitomyces sp. T27 | reverse complement strand
TGAAAGAGAAAGATTGGTTTTTAAAACCCAAGATTTTGCCAGTCTTGGCGCTTACATAAGCATATTACATAAGGGTGCTGGTTCCTACATAAAGTGTCGTCTACTTACCTTGGAGTGACAATGAGAAACCGTCGTTACATATTTATCTCTAACCCTCCATAAACCCGGGTTAGTCATAAACCCAACTCCAATCCGAAAAGGTCCTCAGCTTCCTCTATTTCTTTCTTCTCGGCGTCATGGCTACCAGCATGCGTGGGCTAACACAGGTCTGGACCTTGCTTTAGTGAAGGTCTGAGCATCTGACAAGGACTCAGTTCATCGCAGACATACGCGGTGCACGTGTACGAGACTTGGAAGAGAAAAGGATCAACAAGGAGATGGCGAACATACGGAAGAAATTCAAAGGTCTCCCGTCGTCGATGCGTTTACACTATTCTTTGACTTAGAGGTTTCTCCAGACGGCAACCTTGACGGCTACCAAAAGAAGAAGTGAGTCCTTTGACTGCTGAAAACCTGGCGTCTTCGTTAATGCCCCAAATTCAAATCGAGATATGTTGCAAAGATCATATTCACGTACATCTTGGGATACAAAGTAGATGTGGGCCATATGGAAGCTGTCAACCTCATTTCAAGTTCAAAATACAGCGAAAAACAGATAGTACGTATTATATCGATTTGTATTACTTACTCAGATCTGACATTTTTCAGGGATACCTCGCAGTCACCTTATTGATGCACGAGAATTCCGATTTCTTGCGACTGGTAGTCAATTCTATCCGCAAAGATCTGGACGGAAACAACGAGATTGACAATTGCTTGGCTCTACACGCGATTGCAAATGTTGGTGGGAGTGAGATGGCCGAAGCATTGGCAGAGGATGTTCATCGTTTACTCATCTCCCCGTGTTGTAATATCCTCTCACCTCATCTTGGATTCCTTCTTACTTCGCGCTTAGGACTTCTCAAACATTTGCCAAGAAAAAGGCAGCTTTAACATTACTTCGTCTCTATCGAAAACATCCCGATGTAATTCCTGCGGCTGAATGGGCCTTGAGGATTGTGTCTATTATGGATGATTCAGACCTGGTGACTCAATTGCTCATGCTTGCATATACAAATCAAACTTATACACACCTTAGGGCGTGGTAATATGTGTTACTAGTTTAGTAATGGCTCTAGCTCAGGACAACCTTGACGCATATGCAGTATGCTACACGAAAGCGGTAGATCGCTTGCATCGCGTATGTGTTTTTCTTCTCATCATGCGAATGATACTGATTGACCTTTCACAGCTTGTCATTGAACATGAATACTCTGCAACCTACGCCTACTACAAGGTCCCGTCTCCATGGCTTCAAGTGAAGCTCCTCCGCTTGTTACAATACTATCCCCCGTCAGGTAGGCAATATTAAAGATGTGACATGTTGTCAAATTGATTGACCGCGCTATCAGAGGATCCGACAATCCGCTCAGTCCTCCACCAGGTTTTGCAGACGATCATGAACAACAGTGCGGAACCTACGCGCAATGTACAGCATAACAACGCACAACATGCTGTGCTCTTTGAGGCAATTGGTCTTGCCATCCATCTAGACAGTGCCTCTCCATTGGTCGGAACAGCAGCGATTTTGCTCGCTCGATTTATATCCTCCAAAGAGACCAACGTCAGATACTTAGGTTTGGATACAATGGCTCACCTTGCGGCTCGTGCAGAATCTCTGGAACCTATCAAACGACACCAAAATACCATTATCCTTTCCTTAAGAGACAAGGACATATCTGTCCGTCGTCGGGCCTTGGACCTTTTGTATAGCATGTGTGATATTGATAACTCGGAACTCATTGTTGGTGAGCTGCTACGGTACCTCAAGGTTGCGGACTATGCTTTACGTGAAGAAATGGTTCTAAAGATTGCTATTCTGACGGAGAAATATGCCAGTTCGTATAAATGGTATGTCGACACTATTCTGCAATTGATTAGTGCGGCTGGCGATCACGTTGGAGACGAGGTTTGGTACCGTGTGGTTCAGATTGTGACAAACACGGAAGATCTACAAGAATATGCAGCTAGGGTCGTCTTTGAACATCTAAAAGCACCTTCTACTCACGAAAGCTTGGTCAAAGTTGGAGGTGACTTGTTACTTGCCATCTTGTATGATTGGTTCTCATGAGCTTGACAGGCTATATTCTCGGGGAATACGGTCATCTTGTTGCGAATGAACCCGGTTACAGTCCAATAGAACAATTTCAAGTTCTCCATACAAAGTCTCAATTCTGTATCGCCTCCACGCGATCCCTCCTACTGTCCACTTATATCAAATGGGTGAATGTATTCCCCGAAATCAAGCCCCAGCTTCTCAATATTTTTGAGCGGTATCGTCATGTCCTGGATGCGGAGTTACAGCAACGTGCTTGCGAGTTTTACGCCTTAGCATCACGGCCAGATGATGACGAACTACTTCAAAACGTCTGTGAGGAAATGCCTCCTTTCCCACCCCGCGTGAGCGCCCTCCTTGGAAGACTGAATATGAAACACGGCGATACGGAGGATAAAAGAACCTGGGTCCATGGGGGCAAGGAGGCGAACCTGGACCGAGATGCAATGAAGTGGAAGCCAGAAGATAGCGTTCCGGCCACTGGGGATAGCGATGATATCATTGGTTCCCTCGCTGGCTTAGATTTATCCGTCACGTTGAAGGAAGCAACTGACACTACAGTGACCCCCATATCTTTAAATCAGGCTCCACGTCTCACAGTTGGGCCTAACGTTAACCAATGGTTTGACAAACTCACGTATGCTGCAGAAGGTGTACTGTATGAAGATGACCAGGTACAAATTGGTCTCAAATCTCGTTATCAGGGACACTTAGGCCAGTTGGCTATCTACATTGGAAATAAAGTATCGGCACCATTGACATCGTTTACGACGGCCATCCATCTCAGTGACTCCGACGCTCTCTCTGTCACGTTTGCAAAAATGCCCCCCAGTATCATTGCGCCTCGGACACAGACTCAACAACTTTTACATGTCGAATGTAAACAAATGTTCTCGACACCTCCCATCCTCACCGTTTCTTATCTGGCCGGTTCGCATCAGGCCATATCAATCCGATTACCTGTCGTCATCACAAAATTTTTTGAAGATGTAAAGCTTGGTCCTTCCGACTTTTTTGAGAGATGGAAACTAATTGGTGGACCTCCTCGGGAGGACCAAACCATATTTCCGATTACTCTTAATAATGCTGGCCAGCTGGATATGGCTAAATATCGACAAGTCGTGTCCGGCCATCGGCTCAGTCTTCTCGATGATGTCGATCCGAACCCAAACAATCTTGTCGCTGCTGGTGTTTTACACATGTCTGTTGAAGGCAAGGTTGGCTGCCTCCTACGTCTTGAGCCCAACAAGGAAGCCAAAGTAAGCCTTTCAGTTGTTCACTTCATAGTTGAGTTGACACATGTACTCCAGCTTTGTCGCTTGACCGTGAGAAGCACTTCAGAAACTGTCGCAGCTGAAGTTCGCAAATCAGTGGAACATGTCCTGAAAGCAGATTCATAACCATGCCCCAGCTCTTGTATAACAGATTAATTTATTGGAAATTTGTGAAACCTCGCTGTGCAATGAATACCTCGACAGAACTATCGCCGTAGAATGTTTTTAAGATTAAAGAGTTCTCGCACTCGCCTACTTGTGGGGTCAGAATCGATCGGTTGTGACGAGAGGCCGTAGGACGGGATTGAGTCCGTCGAAGTGGACTTGGGGTGTACACGCATATGTTGCGAGCCAGTCGTATCTGGGCTATAAACAACTATATGTGACGACGGGCTGTGAGAGGTACGTCCGAAGGGCGAGTTCAAATTGACCGGAGAAGGGGCGGTGGATGGCCTAGACGACCGAGCCGGCCGACGAGTGTTAGAACCTATAATGAAGGGAGAATACAGACGGCAGTTAGGAAAGGAGTTGTGACTCTGAAGAGTAGCGCATACCCAAAGGGAAACTTAGTTGGTGGCCAGAGGAAACCTTGGCTTTAAATTGGCTGACTCGCAATAAAGCTTGCTCTTCAACATCAAAACATTTAGAGCAAATCTCGTCCAGTTTTTGATTAGCAGGGTCATTGAGACCGGGTTGCGCCTGAAATTCCGCAGAGTTTCGAATCACAGCGGATGTAATAACCGCCAGATGCCGCGGAATATCCAATAAGTCAGACAACCGCGGAACAGCTTCTTTATCCAGGACACGCATCGTCAAGGTACGTCGATGAAGATGAGTCTCGATTTCAACCTGTTCTCGTTTATTGTTGGAGGCCTGGTGATGGCGTAGGTCTTTGATCGGAGTAGAAACTACAAGAATGTAGTCAATCATGGCAGGCGTGCTCTCGGCGATGAACCCTGCCATCCCCCGCATGTACTCTTCTTTAAAATTCTTTTCAATTATACGAATCAATATAAACAAAATAAAATGGGCAAGTATGAGGCTTTACTTACTGCAGTCGTGGCCGTGTTGAGGTTTGCCAGACTTTGCAAGACCTTAGCTATCAAGGTCAAGCTACGATGCACTTGTGGAGGAGGAATACCTGTACAAGATAAGAATTTGACTCCAATTCATGACATGTTTTACTACCCAGGTGAAACCCGAAGAGATGTGGATTGAGAATAGCCGGAACAATGAACCTGAGAAAGCAAAAAGCAGTTACACATCTGTATTGCATATGTTTATGCGATTCTTTAGAGAGTTCCGAACTGAATCTCTTCTCGACAAGGACTCTCAAAATCTCGAAGAGGCGACGCAGCTCCCTAGGGGAGTGTCAGTCTTTTGAATAGTTGTCAATACTGTGGGACGCACTGTGGGCATTCTGTCCTGACACCATAGATCTGGTCCAGAAACTCTTGACACCAAGTGGTGAGCAATTCAAAATTTCGCTCAATGTCTTTCGAGCCCTTGCTCCTCCGTGCGGGATCCACTTCAATAGCAATCTTTTCTCTGCAAAGCTTTCGAATAACGCCTCCAACGCTGGCCTCCAGGAATGCCTTTCCATACCAATTCATGCATAGTTCCATGACTCTAGACAAGGTGGTATTTCCTCGAAAGAGAGTGTTCTGGGCTGTGAAATATGTTAATGCTGAGCATATAGGGCTCAAATTCCAAGCTCACCAGGCGAAGCTGCATTTACTTCACGAGCGGCAAACTCTTGGACATGGCTAACCACCACATTTTGATCAATAGCAAGAGACATCAGGTGTGGCGAAACGTTCTTCATTTTGAGTTTGTTTTCAAAGTCGTCGATCCAATCCAGAAAGTTACGAGAATTCAAGGTCTATCATGTGGGCACCGAACGGTGAACGGGAAGCACTAGAGGGCTTACAATACATACCCGAAGAAGCGATGCATAAGCTGTTTGAGGAAGAATAATTTCCCTGGGTTCGATTAAACAATCAGAAAATCAAATGTCTCATAGAAAACTCAACTCGTTAACAAGAATCTTGAGTCTTAGCTCACCGGCTTGGATATCACTAGCCGTAGACCCACTATAAAGGATCGGAAACCATCCCTCAACTAACTCTCCTCGAGGGAAATGAGCCAGTGGAATTATTACAGACCCCAAGGTTGTGGTCTTCATCATCTTCTTGTCACGCCGGATGAACAAGACGAGGGAAGTGAATGGGGGCAAGTCGGAGAATGTGAAATTTTCATGCCAGTCTGGAGATCCAATACCTTTTTTCTCTGAGGTCCGACCACAGAGAATACCATCGAGATGCACATGACAGGATACCGTGAAATCGTCGGATTCGCCAACATCTCCGGGAAATCTATTTTCCAATGACTTGACAGTACCCAAACCCCGACCTTGCACTACAGTGAATTCCAATTGCCGCCACATACGATAGGTGCCACCGTCATTAGGCGAGGGCAGTGCTCCATAAATTTCAGGCACAGCATAGGACCTGAGAAGAACGAGCCAGGTATTACACGTTTGACTGCTCGAGAAATGAAGATAGATAGGTTCAGCTGTATGGTTCAATGTCCATCGCTGCCCTCTAGAAGAAGTCTTAGCAGGAATAACCACATAAGAACCAAAGCTGACCCAATACAATAGATGCTTAAGCAATCCTTCTTGTCGAACAACGACAAGTCTGCTTGACGTATATCGGTTTGATTCAAGAGGTGGATACACACCGTTTGATAGAGCCTATTCTTCTGAGACGAATTGTCAATATATTGCAAATATCAATAGCCAGAAAGAAGCTTACATCGAGGTAGATGTTTAGAAGACATCGTTCTCCTTCTCCAGAAAGCTTGCACGTAGCTGACCGCCATGGGTCTTCTGGAAGCCCTCTCGATAACGCGAGCCAACTGGACTTCTCTACTGAAGTTCAATATCATGAAGTTTTGCGACACAAGCGACTCTGCTTACCTTTGACTTTTCTATCATCTGGTTGGACGCTAGCTGATAACTCGAGTTTTTCGTGCCGTTTACGTGGTATTGGCTATAAGATTGAGTTCATCATGACGCATACTAGTTATCCTCTTACCTTTGGCAATGCTGAAGCGGCAGCGGTGGAGAGGTAGAGTTCAACAGAAACGAAAAACTCCGGGGGTGTCGAAGGTCCGAGAGAATCCCAACGTTCAGACATATACAAAGGGATTAGAAGAATTCCAAGTCGACGCCGGAAGTACTAGCTAAACAAGTGCAGACGTTGAAGATCACAAATATTCGCATCCGAGCACCCTGAGTGACTGATTTTGTGCTATCAGCCCATCATTGGCTGGTCGCTTACAGCATGCTCCACTTGTAGTGTAGCCTGTGTAGGACCACGATGGACGAGCGACGTTAAAAGGCATTAAAGACATGAGTGAAGCGTTCTCTATTTCAGTCTATTGTACTCAATATCCGGTTCTATTGTACTCGATATAATAGCCGAAAAGAACATAGGGAACGCATGCCAATTGATCGACGCTAGTTATCCGTGCCAACCATGGTTGCACAGAACTAGTTTAGTCTATTAGCAACCAACTCGTCTACAAATTAGTACCAGAATTAATTTCCAAGGGTATAGTGCTCGTGATCATATGGTCTCCTGAGTTTCGCTTTCACTCCATTTTAACCCTGTATAAGATCATAAGCAATCGCATCATTAATGAGAAGTCCCACAAATTACCCATTGGCCTTGCCATTGACAAGTCCACTGGACTTTGGGAGATTGGTAGGCCGTTTATATGTTTGCAGATAGAAATTGATAAATAGCCCAAGGTAACTCGTCAAAAGAGCACAACCGAATACAGCAGCACCTTCTGAGCCAGCACAATCGCCGACATAGGGAAGGCTATTCGAGAAATACTTGACGGCCATGTGGGAGTAAGCTGCAACGTTGGTAATTAGTTAAAAAATCATCTGTCTAGATTATCACCTACTGCCGAAATACACGAGAACAAGGTCGATGACAAATTGAGTGATTTGCATGCTCGTCAGATATTTTTTCCACTGAGATTATTTATGAGATGGGGGAGCGACTTTCAACATACTCACGTACCCATATCTTAGCACCACCTGCGGTGGCATAATAGTAATAGTCTAAAAGTCCGTAAGAGGTAAGTCTCATAAGAACATTGACAAGACTAAGCACTTACACATTACAACATGAACAGCGAGGTTAAGGATGATGACGGTCCAGGACTTGATGGGCATTATAAGCACAAAAGTGCAACTTGAATACTAAAACTTTGCATACTGACAATACTAGTTCGGCCATTCAGTTGAGAATAGCAGAGCAAAGCTGTAGCAGAATGATGGAAAACGTGAAGGAACTCTAGACTTTGATCAGCAGGCTTCAATGTCAAATGATTGTGACATACGCATGGGTTTCTTTTTAAGAGCAAGGAAAACAGTATCCAGTAGTTCCAAGTACTTGAAATAGTAATTGATCATGTAGTAGAACTCCATCCTCTGAGACACCCGAGGTCAGAATACTAGGTTGTGGGGTAAACATTAAAACACGTACCGGAGTCCAAGAGGACGCTGCACAAATAGAGTTGAAGAGACCATCATTCCAGATTATAGGCACAATCTCCTCCAACATGAGAACGAGCAGAAGAAGACTGCCGCTACTGAGCACGACATTGTGCGCTTGAAAGAGTGTGGTGAGCTTGTAAGCAGGTTGATTTTTCATGAGGGCTTTGGCCCCAAAAATGACAGCGAGGTAGGCCGTGAGCGTCGCCAGCACGGCAGGAGTTGTCGAAAGCGGGGTTTTTTCAGGTACGTAGCTCGTCAAATGCGTTGGTAGGGAGAAAGGGACATAGGCCAAGAGAAAATCAGCAAGGGGAGCCATGGGTGGTCAAAGAGCGAACGGGTCAGAAATTTTGAAACGAATTATGTAGAGGGACGGATGTGACAGTAGATGGATGTCACACTTTGATCACACTCAACAATCATGTGTTTAAATAAATAAATAAGATTACATGACGGCTGTTCGAATTCCTCCTGAATCTCTACGATTTTCGATGCCACGTGTGACAATTCCCCTACACACTCTCAGCATGTATGGTTATATAGCGGTCGAACACCTACGTTGATCGCTATAGACACTAAGAAATTGAATTTTTCCAGTGCTGAGCGCTGATGTTTCGAAAGCAGCGCATCTCTGCCCGATAACAGCAATTTACCTCACTTTCGATTCAATGAGACCAAGGCAGAGTGTGTGATATACTTGATATGTATGCTACAGTGCAGGTAAGTAGTTAGTGATCCGATCTTATATAAATACAAGAAATGTACACAAGTCCGGGAATAAGAGATCCAAAGATACCACAACTGATATTAGGCAATAATTAGACACGGACCTACTTCGAGATCAACGAGGATATTCTCTCTGAAGACACAAGCTTAAGCTCGGCAACCTCCAGTGAGGAAACTTTGAGAACTTACCTTTTACCGAGCGTAGTGTCTTTCAGTTGATCACATATATTAGCAGTGACTTGCGAGCTCTCTAAGCCAGGGGTTACGGCACAGACAAAACAAAGTGGTGAGCTTGATGGCGCCAAGTGATAGGTCGCAAGAACCTGAGATCAAGGTAAAGTCAGTTCCGATTTCTATGGTATTCAGCAATTATAAGTTACACACCTCCGATGTACGAAGAGAGTGTATCACGTTGTGGATAAGTGAAAGAAATCTTGCACGCAATTCGTGAAGGTCGTGCAAATCCAAACCTGCAAAGAGTGGATATCAAGGCAAGCCTCGGGAAGAATCTCGAATATGTACATGTGTCTGACGAAGAGCTCCATGTGGGGACAGCGCAATGCAACTGGATATCCGTCTTTCCCGAGCGCAGAATAGATCTGGAAGCGGGTAAGTCAGAGACAAGAATGAGGTGTTCAAACAGACTGACTGGGTGAATGGCTCTACCGAGTCCGATAGATTGTCCAACTAGGTCCATCAGAGATGTGAAGAGTCGGTTCGGCAAGGAACTAAGGTACCTCACAAAACGTAGTCGGGCGGAATGTGACCTTTGGCAAAGTGGGAATATCGGTGGGAAGGACTGAGACCATCGATATATGAATCTGATGTGGGTATGTATGTAGGGAAACAGCACACAACCAACTGTACAAGGCCGGCAAGGATCTTATATTCCCGTGGAATCCGAATACTATCGCAGGTTGGTCACATCACGCTCCGAACCGGAACCAACGGAAAAGAACGGGAGTAGTCAAGTCTAGATCTCCACGTTGCGGGTCTTTCGAATAGTTAACTTTACTGGTCAAATGATATGTGAGGATAAAGTTTGAGAACAAGAGATGTTCGTGTCAGGACCGAAAGAAAGGTTCAACATTCTACACCCATCAAATCATCTCCTCCTACAGAACAGGATAGAGGAAATTTTGCGGGGCCGGACTTTCGTTTGCACGCTACATAGCTGGCAGACGACCAGGAGAATTTGAGATGGTAATAATGCCGACATCGTAGAGCGTGTACAGAGTTCGTTTGCAGCATCGAGCCGTTGCATAATTCGTTTACGTGTTGACCTATGTAGGTTGACCTTCCCTTCCCACGTAGTTATTATGTCAGCCCAAATGATCGATGACGGCACTTCACTGGAAACATTGACCTTCACCAACTATCTCGTCATGTGGTGGCTTGATCCAGGAAAGGAGGTTTTGAATGTGGTGGGCTTACATCTGAATCTGATTTCTTGGTTCTTGAATCAATAGCTCCACCAGTTGTTCAATCGCATTCTAGCCCCGTATGTCGAGAATCTTGACCTCGACCAGGTAAACTATGGAATTGGACAAGGTACGCCGACATATGCTACGATGTACCTTCTTCCTCATTTCATTCAGGTCAACTTACTCTTCACAATCTACGACTCAAAAAGGATGCTTTAGACAAATTTCGACTACCAATGGATATCCTCCAAGGTATATTGTTTGAAATAGGAGAGTTTCGTATCTCCAACGTCATATCATTCAGGACATTTGGGAAAATTCTCTCTCTCTCTGCACTGGCTTAACCTTGGCAACCAACCGGTTGAAATCTTAGTTGAGGACGTATATCTCCTTGTCGTCCCTTCTTCCCAAACCTTGCACGATCCTCAAGAGGACGAGAAAAGAGCATACGCTGCAAAGCTCGAAAGGTTAGAGAATGCAGAATTGCTTCATATGCGTAGTCAGACAGAAGCTTCAGGTACGACGTTTGAAAACCAGGCAGCGCAGATGGTAATTTGTTCTCCAAGGTGAATCCGCGCAGAGTCAGGGACTATGGGAGTCTCTCATTGCCAAGGTTATCAATAATTTACAGATAACCGTTAAAAATATTCATATACGGTATGAGGATCATCTCAGTGTTCCAGGCGTACGTCATTTCTCCCTTGACCTTGCCTTTCCTGACACCTCCAAATAGCACCCATTTGCAGCTGGAGCTACCCTATCTGAGTTTACTGCCGTTTCTGTCAATGAAGACTGGAAACCAGCATTTATTGAAAGTACTGCTGGGGCAATACACAAGGTATTTGAGGTCCCCGAACACGACTTGTCGTCTGATCATCACATCCTCAGTTGGCGAATTTGCAATCATTGGCACTGTACTTCGACACCGATTCTCGCAGTTTGGCTGAATTGTCTCCCGTCGAATTCAAAAAGAGATTTTTTGACATGGTTAGCCCTTTCTCGTGGTCTCCAGTCATTTGTTGATTTGCCTAGATATCGCATGTCAACCATGATAGCCCCCACCAATTCATCCTCAGGCCAGTGTCTGGGGAAGGACGTGTAAGTTTTTCTTCTTCTGCCATTCCCGTATTCATATTGCCTAGGTCGTTGTCAATCACAAAATTAACGAGAATACTCCCCGATTTGATATTCAGCTGATTTTCGACGAAATCGGCGTTGCTCTTGACGACAACCAATATCGGGATATCATCTCCCTCCTTGACATGTACCACGTTTATGTGCGCCAGCGTCAGGTGATTCGTCTCTACATGCTCGACTCAAAATATTGATCTTCAGTATAGTATAATAAATATCGACCTCAGGACCATTCTATGGGCACTGGCAAGACTCGTCTACTATATGCCGCTACAGCAGTCTTGGAAGAAATTCGTGAACGCAATCGCAAGTGGACATGGAGCTATTTTGCCGAACGCAGGGATGATAGGAACAAGTACATTGATCTATTTGAGAAGAAGATCTTGAACGTACTCGCAAAGGCAGTAAGTTCTCTTCTGGCCGTCCATGGTCCCTTTTCATTCCGGTCTGCTAGGAAATGTATGACATCGAAACCCTGGAAAGGAAATTGTCGTACGAAGACATCCGTTTCTACAGGTCCCTCGCGCGGTCGCGTCTGCGCAGGGACCAAGCTCTGCGCAAAAGGCTCGAGAGCGAAAGACGAACTAAAGCTTCCCAGCAAAGTTGGACTAGTTGGCTATGGGGTTCATCAACGAGCGTTACCTCGAATGATGATTTTGCCTTGACTACCATGACGGCAGATCAGCGGAAGGAATTGTATGCCGTCCTTGATTACGATGAAAAAGAAACCCTTCGGGAATCTTTACAAGTCCCACGAGATTCTCTCAAGGCTCGAATCGCTGCGAAATTGAACAAAGGATCATTTACCCTCAGGATCAATCCTCTTGATGACGTTCAGGAGGTTATATCGGTTGTCTTCGACGTATTCCAGGCTAGGTTTTTGCAGCGACCTGACAACTTTGAAGCTTCTATGTCTTTGGGAGGATTAGGAGTTTTCGATAACACCACACCTGGCAGCCTCTATCATCAGATTGTTCGTGTCAAAGACGCAAAAAATGATGTTGCAGACCCTATTCTGAGTGTACTTGAAGAGAAGCCGCAGGATGTCCCCTTTTTCTTCGTCAAGTTCGAAAAGAGCCCTCTAGATGAGAGAGCAGACAGTGCGTTGACCGTGCGTATGCGTCACATGGAGGTCATATACCATAGGAGCTATGTGGAAGCGATTTACAAGTTCCTGAAACCTCCCGCTAGTCAATTGGAGTCAGTCGAAGCTCTTTTGGTCAGTTACCCTTTGCTGTTTGTGCTTCGTCATTTATCTAACGGAATCTAGAACGTCGCAAGCCAAACGCTCGAAGGACTGCGTAAAGAAACGCGAGCTGGTTTGGAATTCGCGTTGCAAACCCATAAAACCATCGACATACACGTTGACATGAATGCGCCTGTAATCGTCATCCCAGAAGAGTGCGTTATCTGTGTCCTCGTCGATGTCTCATGCTTACCACTTTACTCAGTGTGACGTCTCACAATTGCAAACATTTGATCATTGATGCGGGACATATTTCGATCGAGAGTGACTTGGTTGACAAGGCTGCCATTAGGTCTATTCACTCCAAGCGTAACAAGAAATATGAGAATCGAGATTACGAGTATCTTGAATCCCTCATGTACGATAAGGTTCTACTGAAGTTAGATGCGGCTCAGGTTCGCCATGATTGCTCTTACTGATGACATAACTCTCACTCTCTCTCCCAGTTCATCATTGGCAACAATCTGCAAACGTGTCTGGATGCCCTTGATAGTAGTTCCAGCGATTCCCTGCATCTTTTAGAACGGATCAACATCGATCTACAAGTTCAGAACTCAATCGTTCCCACTGTTCTCAAGCTTGCGCGTTTCAAGGTCTCTGGAAAGCTTCCTTCGCTACAAGTCAATTTCTCCGACACAAAATACAAGGCTTTATTGCGACTGATAGACGTTTGTATACCGAAATTTGAGGATGGAAAGGAACTCCAGCTTGGCTTCTCTGGCCCTATGGCGAGCTCGATACCCATGTCCTTCCCATTGCCACATGCGCTGTTTGGCCCTGCCGACAAAGAATATAATGTGGAAATTGACGACAATCGGGGTGAAAATGATGTAGACGATGATAGTTCTCACGAAGACCTATTTTTCGAAGCCGACGACGGAATAAGTGGGGTGCGTTGTCAGAGAAAATGTGACTCGGAACACTATCTTATACTCAGATTATAGTTCCCAGAAATACGCCAACGTATGTTTGAACTCACATTTCAAGTGGACAACCTTCGGGCCATAATCTCAAAGTCCGTAAAGGATGACGTGGAAAAGCCCTTGGGTGATATCTCTTTTGAACGGTTCACGCTTGCTTTTGTTCTGTCGAAGTATGACATGAAAGTTGATATCAGTCTTCGGTAGGTTCCTCAATTCTTTCCCCTTCGTATCTTGTTGTATTGACGTTTTCACAAAGCTCTCTTGCCTTGGACCTTGTCCAACCCGGGACGCAGCCTCTTAGGTTTATTTCCTCCGCCGATACGAGCTTTTCACTTGAGGGTCATCAAGATCTTCTTCTTGTCACTTACAACAAAGTACAAAAAGAATCACCCGAATATGCAACTGTGTTTGATAGCATTGACCAAACCGTCGATATCAAAGTCTCCACCTTCATATTTCGCACAGCTCCTGAGCCAGTCATTTCTCTGTATGACTTTGTGATGACGACATTCGCATCTCAGGCTACCCGCCAAACATCCGTTCACGAAATCCAAGATAGTCAAGATGTTCAGGAAATCAGGCAATCACATAACGATGATGATGGTAAAACGCGAATTCTTGTGAAGCTCGCGAGCATACAGGGTATGAGCAATTTGAGACGTTATTATCCACGTGTCTGATAGAATTAAACAGTCATCCTGGTCCACGAACTGCGAAGTCTTGCTACTCTTTCTTTGTCTACCGCCGATGTGACAATCTTCTTACGACCTAAAACTGTTTGTGTTACAGGCCGACTGGGTAGCCTCGCTCTCAGCAATGATACGCGAACGTATGCCATACTGGAAGAATTCAACCACACCATATCTATTGAGGGCCACAACTTTGCTGAATTTCGGTATCAGACTTTTGATCCCGCTGAGGAGTCATATGCAGGGTTTAAATCCTCAGTGTATCTGAACGCCGCTTCAGTGAAGCTTCACTATCTAGAGCAACCTCTTCGAGATATATCTTCTTTTGTCGCTCAGCTCGCCAAACTTAAAGGTTTCTACGACACTGCCGCTCAAGCCGCCGTACGCGTCCAATCAGCATCAAACATTGAAAGAATGCGTTTTGAAGCATCTATCAAAACTCCCATTCTTGTCTTTCCCTCGGACCCATCCAAATCGCGGGATACTCTTGTGATGAAACTGGGAGAGATCAGTGCTCGAAACTTTTTGGATCCGGTTGCGAACAAGATTGCTGCTAGCCTTTCTGGGATACAACTAGTATCAATCTTATACCACGGCCAACCCTCAACGTTGAAGATCATAGAAAACATTGACATCAACACAGACATCGTTCAAACGACCGGTATTGATCGCCAAACTGATAGTGAATACCCAGACACAAGAGTTAGTTCATTCAACGCATTAAGTTTCTTGGACTTACGTCATTGTAGGTTGTCATTAAAGTTTCTGATGTCAGACTTCACCTCACCCAGGTGCAGTATGATCTAATCATTCAGCTCTCCCAATCCGTTCCAAAGGTCTTGGGAAGTTCGTTGAGCGGATCTCCTCCTTCTTCGTCATCACCACCCTCACCATCACCAATTCCCGTGGACACGAGAACGTCTTTAGAAGCTGCAGTCAACTTGGAACCTGAACTGAGGCTGGTACCTTCAGCTTCTGCAAAACAGACTTGGACATCCCTCGACCTCATTGTTTCAATCAATGCCATCAAGCTTCACCTTTACGACGTCAATGCCACTGCGGAAAATAAATTGAGAGACCACGGAATTGCTAGGTTCTCTCTCAACGATAATACTCTTCGCCTCAAATTGCTTTCAGATGGCTCGGGGGAAGCTCAAGTCATCTTACGATCTTTCACAATGAGCAATACTCGTCCTGGAAACACGAAGTTTCGAGAAATTATACCCGCTGCACAGCACGACCGAAATCAGTTCATGATACTCTATACTATGTCTGGTGGAACTGACAGTGTCCTGGTTTTCTCTATTGATTCGCCCAAAGTCCTGTTCGCCATTGATCCGGTCTTTGCTTTACTCACATTCTTCACAAGCCCATTTACGTCAAAAGCTCTCCATGTGGATAAAGGCTATATCCCATCTGTAGCGGCAGACAATACAGCGAATAGTCCTTTGAGCTTTCGCGCAGACCTTCATGACCTGTCTGTCAGCGTTCTTGAGAATGATTCGGATTCAAATTGTCAGTCTTTAACCTTGTCCGTCAATCAAATCCTCCTGTCGCAACAGGTATTTCTCCCTCGAGATACCCTCCCAGAATTTATTGATGATATATCATAGGGTATTATGGCACTTTCTGTGAATCGTCTGGGGATGTCACTCATGCGCATGGGAAAGGCTTCAGAGAGCGTCCGATTCCTGGACGATATTGACTTAACCGTGTCACTCGATAGCAGGTCATCGCAATCGCAAAAGATGACGAGCATTGAGATCGCAGTAAAGCCTATAATCTTTCGAGCATCGTACGGCGATCTCAATATGATAACCTCCATTATTAATAAGGCTATCTCTCTCTATGGTTCCATCAACACACAGAGCCCTTTACAAGTCAATACTACGGTATCTACGTCGATTTCAAAATCTCTTGGACCTGGTACTCGGCCTCAAACACTTGGAAATGCTCGTGTTCTCATGTCTAAAGAACAGGTGATACGAATTAGGTTGGACGTCTGACGTGTGCTCATTCACATCTACCAGCTGACTGGTTCCTTCGATGGCTTTCGTTTCGTGCTTGTCAGCGACATAAATGAGCAGCCCATGTTGCACTTGAAGATGAAGCCATTTATAATCGGTGCAAAAGATTGGTCTCGAGAGGTATGCATACATTTGATTATTATCCTTGTGAGTTAATATAGTCTCGGCAGCTACAAGCAACGACGACCATGGCCATTCATGTTACTTATTGGAACTTGACCAACTCTCATTGGGAGCCTTGTATGTGTACGAATTAATCAAGTCTGAGAAATAAGTCTCATTTGCTCAGTGATCGATCCCTGGGTGTTCACGGTAGGGGTGCGTAGGTTGCCCGTCCTTAGTGTTCCGATTTCTGACCAACAGCAGATATCCAAAGACGCCGGCACAGGCACCAGCATAACATTATCTACCCGCGAGCGCTTGGATGTCAATCTCAGCACCACCTTCGCCCAATTAGTCACAATGTCTATGAAGCTATGGCGTATCGAGGGTGATCATTCACTCCAGAAATCCCGTGGTACCTATGCTCCGTATCGCATTAGGAATCGTACAGGCTCGGCCATACTTGTTTGGTCCGATATGGACAATAGTCCAGGTAGCAAAGACTCGGGAGCTTTGAACATCTTGAATGACCAAATTGTTGATTGGCGTTTTGATGATTGGAAGACGATGAGGGAGGTCAGTTTTCTTAATTCTTATTGTTGCCTCTTGTTTTCGAATGTCCACACAGCACGTCTCCTCTGGCCAACATTGTATTGGTTTGAAAATCGTTGGGAAAACATGGGAACAATTACGCAGTATTCCTGTCGATCGCGAGGGAGAATTTGTTTTCTCTCTCCGCCCTAGAACAAAATACCTCGATCGATTGCTTTGCGAAGTCAAGGTTGTGGATAACGTCAAAATTATTACCTTCCGATCTGCATATAAAGTCGAAAATCACACCCTCTATCCTCTGGAATTGACCGTTGTAGATGACGCAGGGCACCCAGTTTACTCACTAGAAAAAATTGCTCCGGGGCAAGATTATTCTCTGCCTATTGAGGCCGTCACACAGGACAGGATAAGAATTCAACCAGATCGTATGTCCTGATTCCGAAACAAAACCAGATTGTTGATACATTTTTTGTACCGCAGAGGGCTTTGGCTATAAATGGTCTTCTGCCTTACGCTTTGAGGACCTCTTGACAAAGAAAAGCCTCACGATAAAATGCCCACACACCAACCCTGAGGAAGCAGCATTCCGATTTCAGGCCTGGGTGCAAACAGACCCTCATGATTCTGCAGTAGGGTGAGTCACACAAAAGTGCATATATCAAGGTTTTCATACCATTTCACAGGAAGGTTCCGAAAATCAATCTCAAACTTAGAGCTCCCCTCGAACTTGAGAATTTGTTGCCCTACAATCTCGAATACAGAATATACGACAAAAACACAGATCAGAACTGGCGAAGTTACTTGAGGAAGGGTGGTGTCATGCCGGTCCATTCAGTCGAACTCGGCCATTTTGTCCTACTCAATATTAATATCCAAGATTCCGGTATGTTACATATCAAAGTTTCTTTGAATTGATTAACCATTTGAAAGTTTTCAAGCCAGGCGAATTTGCGATCATTAACACGGACGGACACTCTGATTTTGATATTGAGAATCGCTTGACGTTGCAAGACCAGCACAATAGGAAACTAGATTTGAGGCTCAATTATGTGTAAGTAATTTTTCTTCTCATCTTGAGTCGGGTGCCTACAAATCTTCAGTCGGTATCCCGAATCTGGTGGTGCTTTCAAAGTTCAGATATACTGTCCCTACATTGTCATCAACAAGACTGGCCTACCATTCTCCATGAAATCAACTCGCTCCACTCGCACGGGTTCCAAGGAGGTTGCCGGAGAAGTCAAAGCAGGTTAGGTGTATCTTCTCACTGATCTACCGTCTCTTGATAATAAATTATTCAGACGCGCTGTCAAAACCCTTCCCTTTTCGTAAGTCCTTTCTTAATGTTTTGTGGAACTTTGTCAGAATCTGTTCGTATTTTAGTGCTTTCACATCCTCAAGATGGTCATGAGTACATCTTCAGGGTCGGCGATTCTGCATGGTCAAAGGTGATAGACTCGACGCTGTGCAGGAGGATGACTAACAGTCGTGCAGATCATCAGTGTGGAAGCTCCAGCAGCAGAAACGGCGCTTGTCATCCACTCTGAGAAACAGAAATCAGACGAAGTGCATGTTGGTCTGACTTGGAGTGAAGGCATGGGCAGGTACAAGCTGACAAAAGTCATAACTCTGGCTCCAAGATTCATGATAAAGAACAACCTACTTCAAGCCATCTCTTTCCGTGAACACGGTGCTCCTCCACGCGATCGATGTCTCATTGAACCGGAAGAGCGAAGGCCGATTCATGTCATTCGAACGGGCGAGGAAAAATTGTTCACGATAGCATATCCTGGATTGAATGCTCAATGGTGGATATGATCTCAGTATATCGCGTTTTCTTTACTTCTTAACATTATCAGGTCTTCGCCAATCAACGTCGAAGATATCGGAATTGTTCACTTCCGTCTAGGAGTACCCAATCACGGCGAAAGCAGGATCGGACTCATACGCGCTGATGTTCGTATTGACGGCTCTACGATTTCTGTGTCTTTTACAAAGTCGGAGGAGTGGCCGTTTACCATCGAAAACGATAGTGAATATACTGTGAAACTTTGTCAACAGGTAAGCATATTTATGAATGATTTCTCAAGGTCCTACATGGCTTGCAATGTTCTCCAGGATCTCAATCACTACGAGCAGCTTTCCTCTGTGAAGACATATCCAGCGTATACTATTGACCCCCACAGCTCTCTTCCCTACGCCTGGGACTATCCAGCGGCGAAGGACAAAAAGATCGTTCTCAAGATTAATAATACTCACAGAGTCATTGATATCATGGAGATTGGAAATTTAATCCCTTTCAAGTTCAATGTACGTCAAATGAATCATTGAGCTGTTCTTGCTTTGCTTAAGATGAGCCCAGGTCAATGATCGGACGAAAGCCGTCTCCTTGGATGTTCGCGCGGATGGACATAGACAGGTTCTTCGCATCACTAATTATATTCCAGAGCGCAGTGTCTACAAACCACGGTCACGAAGTAGTTCTGTGTTACTTGCACGGCAGGATACCCTTTCCAGCAACTCTGAGGCGTTCGAAGCGGTAACCGAACAAGTTTCTCCCGCCCTTACCTTCACTGTAGATCTTGCGGGCATTGGAATTTCACTTGTGAACAAACGAGTGGTGGAAGTTCTTTATTTACACCTCGACACACTGAAGCTTGAATACACGAATAGCGCTGTCGCTCAGGCATTTAATATGTCGTGTGGAATGGTGCAAGTGGATAATCAACTGCATGACGCACTTTATCCCGTCGTCATTCAGCCGACACCATTAAAAAAAGAATCCAGTGGAGTGGCGGCTCTTCCAACTGTTCAAACCTCAATTCTATGGTTGAAGGATCAAGGTGGGCTATTTCCCGTTATCCCAGAAAGAGTTCTCCATAAAAACTACGGACCTGGCAGAACATGGCGTCCTCTTCGTGAAATATTGTTCTATCTTGCTGCAAGCGTTGACAATTGAAGCTGATGAAGATCTATTATTTGCCATCTACGAGCTGACTCAAATTGAGGGAGCATCCTGGGAACGGGGCACGGAAGAGTGAGCAATTTTTCTTCATCATCGATACTGGGGACTGAAGATTTTACTTTGGAAGTGTCTTGATCCAAAACATTGACACTATTCCAGAGCCACTTGATGACACTATCGGGCAGGAACTGTACTTCGAAATATTGGAGCTCCAACCTATCAAACTCTCGTTGTCGTTCATGCGTACGGAAAGGGTCAGTAGTGAAGAAAAGTCAGTACTTGTCTACTTATTTGTTGAATCCTTTTCAACTCTTATCATGCATATCTAGATTGAGTATTCGAAATCCCCTTGCCGTTGTCGTCAATGCTCTTACCATGACCGTGGGAAACATCAATGACGCGCCCCTTGAGTTGAATGCCTTGGGTATCAAAGACATGCGATTGACTATGCCGGAACTTCGGACTCGCATTACATATCATTACCGCCAGGATATCCTTCGACAGCTGTACCGTATTCTAGGGTCTGCGGATTTCATTGGTAATCCAGTCGGGCTCTTTACCAACGTGAGCTCTGGTGTTGCGGACATCTTCTATGAACCTTTCCATGGTGTTGTCATGCATGGGAACAAGGAACTGGGGATTGGCATTGCAAAGGTTTGGGGTACCTCCCGCTAATTGAACGGGTACAGGTTTTGACCAATGACAGGGGGCAGCAAGTTTCGTCAAGAAGACTGTTTTCGGCTTGAGTGACAGTGTGACCAAGTTCACAAGCAGTGTTGGAAAAGGTAGGCAAAATATGATGTCATTCTCTAGACTCGTCTTACTCTTTAAAAAATAGGACTGTCTGCGGCCACTTTTGATTCCGAATATCAATCTCGAAGAAGGATGGCACAGCGCAGGAACAAGCCCAGACACGCTATGTATGTATGGTAACAAATAAATTGTTTCACTGGCTGATTCCTTGTCAAGCTATGGTGTAGCAGCCGGGGGAGAAGCTTTTGCAAGTAGCGTGACTAGCGCAATGGAAGGAGTCCTGGTTTGTCTTGCAGCATGCTCACCCCGAGCTCCGACTTAAATAGGTTTTCTTTGGTAGATGAAACCCATCGAGGGCGCAGGTTCCGAAGGCGCCATTGGTTTCTTGAAAGGAGTGGGCAAAGGACTCGTTGGGTATGTTATTTTTCGTTACAAGTTACCCATCTTTCAATGTCCTTCCACAGTGTTGTTACGAAACCTGTGATTGGTGTCTTTGATCTGGCATCTAATGTTTCTGAAGGTGAGGAAAGCAACTAAATCTATTGTCGATATCCTTACTAATCTGACTTGACGATAGGCATTCGAAATACAACTACTGTCTTTGATAGCCCCGGTCGTGAACGAGTCAGACTTGTACGTGTATATCATAGGACGCAAATCTATGCTACTCACTCTTTTACTACGAATGAAAAGCCGCGTCACGTACCCGCCGACGGAGTATTACGCGTGAGGTGGACCTTTCTCCGTTTTCCTGCTACTGACCATTTTACTCCTCAGTCTTACTCTGCTCGCGAGGCGTTGGGACAATACTGGATGAAGGACCTTAGTAGCGGCGCGTACAGGCATGATTCATATGTTGCTCATATTCGTAAGTCAACACGTCTGTGCTGGGTGGCAGGAGAGGCGTCTTAAAGCCAATAGATTCCACAGGAGATGACAGTGTTGTACTTCTGACAACCTCAAGGGTGATGCTATTTTGGTCCACGAATCTCCGACTCGACTGGGAGCTTCCGTTCACAGAAATTCAAGGCGTTACAATTGAAGATACTGGAATTCGCTTTGCGCACAAAGCCGGCAATGAGAACGACAAATTTGCATTTATTCCCGATAAAGGCTCTCAATCCTGGTTTTTTGGCCATGTTGCCACAGTTGTAAAAGTCTTCAACGCGAAAAAGAGAATGGATGCATGATTTGATAAACTTGTATGTATGATGTAGAATTCCAATAGATAACTTAAGTGAATGATAAAAAGGGTGCAAATAAACCAGCATTAGAGGAATGTGTAAATAATTGCAAGGACAAGTGTTAGCATTGGGGATAGGCAACTTGTTGAAAAGTGACTTGGTTGTGACTCGAAAAGTTTTTTCTTGCGATTGAGGGTTGTGGGATTGTTACGTGAATTAAGAGTAATTCAACTAGATTATTGCGTTAGATTCGGTACAGGTAGTGGTCGAACTCAGGCTGCGTTGCTGATGATTGATTGAAAATGTCGACGGCTTACGATCGACATCCCCGTCCTTCAGTGTGATCTTATCGTCATTCTCGTGGTCATATTCGAGGCTACCATAGCTCCCTCGTGGGCTTGTTGAGTAGGCACTCTGAAAGTCCGTGTCAGAGTCGTCTGTTGGTGTTGTAGCAGTGGCTGGAGTTAGGGAAGGTACCACCGACAGAGAAACGGGCGGAGACTGGACGTCGGAGGATGTCTCGATGCCGATGGCTTCAGCAAGCGGCTCTGGCGTGCTTTGATCGTCACGATCAGAGGAAGAGTGGCGAGTCGGAGTATCATTGTCTCGTTCCGCCGGAGTCGGAGCCACAAGAAGAGAACGGGAGTAGACGACCGTTCCTTCATCCGTATGGGCACTGGTGCCAGTTTGTGTTGAGGAAGCTGTTCCACTTCTAGTCCTACTTTTGCCCACAGGCTTCGATCTGGAGCTTTTTCGAGCCCGTCGATGAATGGAAGGTACATCTGAAGACTCATCTCCACTCCCGTAAAGGAGATTACGTCTGTTTGAACGACGTTCAACAGCAAAAGCGTTCTCTAGCTGCGACAACCAAGTCAGCAGATGGGATCAGCACGTTATGAGCGCTAACATTACTTTTTGCTCGATCTCTAGGACTTTTTGAGCAATTTTGTCGCTCTTGAAACTGATCCCTTCGTCAACGGCCGACATGCCGTCCTGAGGCATATCAACTTCGGAGGCCGAAAATCTTTTCTTCTTGCTTGGCGTCATACTTTCATCGGCTTCAGGAATAGCCTCCTTAGTCTTTGTCACATTGTTTGTGGAAGGGTCTTCATCCTCAATTTCACCATACGACTCGGCCAAGGTCTCTTCCGTACCAAATGTACGCAGCAACCGAGCCTGGGTCGCCGCATCCCTAGGCTGAGGTGAGCGGGAAGGGCGGGATATAGATGAAAGGCGACTGCTAGGACGACTGTTTGGTCGAGAGCTCGCGTAGTCGGATTCATCGAGGTCAACAGCCATCGATGCCAGAGCTCTCTCAATCTGTGCCTCCACTTCCGCAACCATCTCAGCGCGCTCTTGCTCCATTTTTTCCATTGTCTCCCTCATGCGCCCTAGTTCAAGAATAGCTTCTTTATGAGCTGTCTCCGTCTCTTTGAGCTCTAGAAATGGAAAGTTCAGATGACATTGTAATTGAGCAGCTGCTGCGGCGTACGGTTTTGAAGCTTGCTCTTTTCGGCAGCAGTCAAAGTAACAAGACCAGACAATCTCTTCGTCTCTCGTTGCTCCTTGTTAATCTTGTTTCGTAGCTGATTTGCCTCAGCACTCAGCTTTTCAGCATATTGCTCAAAAGTAACAAACTTGTCCCTCCATAGATCTGACTCTGTCATTAAGAAGTTGAGTCGTCGGGAGAGTCGTCCGATTTTGGTTTCAAGGTCATCGCGGGCGTCCACGAAAGCAGTAGCGCGCTTTCGAATGGAGTGTTGAATTAGCTGTTCAGCTGCAGTCAATTGGGGTGGCCTCTTCACTGCGCCGAACATGCTGATACGCTTCAATAAGGAGGGCTTTTTGTACTGCGACGAAAGAGTTCCATCAAAAAGGTACGGGATACAACAGTGTGATCATACCCTGTCTTGCAAAACGGCATCGAATGCCTGAATGATACGGGTGGAATGCCACCATTCGGGAGGTTTGATTTGCTCGGCTACAGATGCGGAAGACGCGCCTCGTTTGGCCTGTATTTTGCATACAGGCCTAAAGCGCCCGGCAGGGAAAGCTTCCTTAAATTCGCTGGAAGGACATCAGTGGATTGTCGATTTTTTGCAATTGAAGTAGGTACCTCGGGACAGAGTGATCGGGATGATAATGTGGATCAAAAGCAGCTAACAATCTTTGCCTATACTTATCACGTTGATGCTTCACAGAAACAACACCGGGTGGAGGCGACGAGCAGCTCCTGCACAGCCATTCTTAACAGTGATATCGGAGGGCAATGATAACGGGCTCACAAATAATTGATATCTCTATAGAAATAATGAGATAAAGATCGAAGCATCATTTTGAGTACAAAAGACATACAGATCACAAACGCAGACCTCGGGAGCAGGACGAATGCTGTACCTTGCCTCGGTGGCAAGCCCCATGATCCAGGGACCAGGATCGTCGATATATATTTTTGCATCTCGGGAATGGACGGCTGGGAGAGAAATCCCATTCCAACCTCGTAATTCAACGAGATATTTGATGGTGAACACAGCGATCTAGCACATGAATTAGAAATCAAACTTCACGCTATGAAAATGCGAGGCATACCCCAAGCATGGCAGGGTGTCGAGAAAAGAAAAGAATTCGACCAGTTGGAGCAAGAGCAATCTGATAAATCAAGACCAAGATGTTAGTCCAGAACCTAGAAGGGCTAATGGAAACATACTTCGCAAATGGTGAGGATATTGTCGATATTCAAACATTTGAATAGCGGCCACATAGTGAAGTTGATGTCAACAAGGCCACGACCAAAGTCCAGGCCACCAGGGAAGCGAGCAATCACCTCGAGATTGGAATCGAGGCCGTCACTCTTGGGACTCGCGTCAAGCTTGATAAGATCGCCAGCACGAGGAGCAGGATGTGCAAGAATTTTAGAAATCTGCAGAGTGTGCGACTGAACATCCTTGGAGAACCTTGCCCAGGAAAGGGTGAGGTAGTCGCGCATTAGATCATAAACCGGGTGACGCGAGACGAGTGCTGAAAACATTAAACTTTTAAGCATCATAAAGGTGCTCATGGAACGAACGATTCTTACTCAGAGCGTAAGGAAGCCAAAAGACTGTGTCTCCTGGCAGAAACAATGTACTTTCTCCAGGTCCATGACCCACAGTACTCGCCACTTCGAAGTCGCTTTCACTTATGGCGCCATCAGCTTCCGTCTCTGCGCCGTCGGTTTCGGCGTCGACCCAAGGTCCACGAGCATTCTTTTTCGCAGTACGTCGGGCCTGAGTTGTCGGATCGAGGATGTCACTCGTCGAAACTTCGGCACGTAGATTTTTCAGGCGTGACGCGACGATTGACTGCGCGGATTCTTTTCGAGAGCGACCAGCCTCCAAGGTACGGCGAATGGCCGTACTGCGTTCGGCATCAGCATGGGACCAGACAGTCAGGCACACGCCATGGTACGTGATCGTGCTAGAACCAGAGGGGTTTATATCGTTCTTCATGACAGCGGGGTTGGAATTGGAGCCATGACCTAATAGGCTGGGAGGACCGAGATAAGCGGAAGAGGGCCGAACAAAAGGATCGTCAGTATAGGGATAGGAAAAAGTTGCCGCGGAAGACCTGTTATCTGTGCTAGAGAGAACTGAAGCACGAAGAAGGTCCCCTGAGGGTGTAGGCGCAAGGGGAGTACTCGGAGCCGGGAGCGTAAAGGTGAATGTATGGATAGTTGAAGCTGGTTGGAGGGTTGACGCAATCACTTCTACTTCCCGAGTAAAGGAAAGCTGTTAATGCAGATGAATTAACGGTCAAATTGCCTCAATCTGCTGGATCTTACTTTGAGGGCCTTGGAAAGCATCTTCCCAACTTCCTGCTTGGAAAGGGCACCGGCGCCCTTCATGACTTCCTCGCCCTTTCCTCGTTTCTTCTTTTTGCCACCACCCGCGCCGGGACTAACGGTGCTGCCCAGGACTTCCGGTCGCCACCAGCGACTGACAGCTCCCTCGCTGTGGTGTAAACCGAGCACGGCGTCTGGATCGGCGAGAGTCCAGGTATGAGGCGACTTGGGGAGGCCCGAGACGACATAGAGGGATGTGAGGGGAAGAGTGGGTACGAAGGAGGCTATGGGTTCTGGGCCGGGCATAGAGCGGGTGGAAACCATAGAATTGCGGGCAGACGCCGGAATAGGCTCCATACTTCGTCGGTGTTTGATACCAAGGATGCGAGAGGCCTTGTCAGGACGGCCAGAGGTGGAAGAGATATTAGGACTAGTCGAGTTGTTTGGTGCAGTGATAGTGATGTAGTCGAGTTCGTCGGCGAGTGTCTCATCCGCGGGAGCGGTGGCGTTGATGGGTGATGATGTGATATTGTTGTGTAGGGAAATATTAATGATTGGAGTGCCTGAGGAGGCGACACGACCGGAAGCATTAGGGTGAGTGATTGTCGAGCGTGAAAAGGAGCGATCCGCCATGGACTGGTCGGACAGACGCGACTTGGGAAGATTGTCGGGGACGGCGGCGGCGGCGGGGGGGACAGGGGGAGACCGACGGGCAACGAGCATGGAGACTGTAAGGAACGTGGGGGGCAGCGAACAACCAGAATCCCGCCAAACCACCCGGGGTCTGCTCTTTATATCATAATCTTGCGAATTCCAAATTCCAGAATCCAGACGCGATTCAAAAAAAAATCATCACGTGATCGTCCCTTCTCTTTCGGGCCCCTTGTAGCCCTTCTCTCCATTTTTCCCGAATCCCACGCAAAGCGTTCACGAACACCAGAACTTCTGTCTCTCGTCGCGCGTAGCTCCGTGCCCGCATGGTGATCGGCAATTCGGCCAGAGCCTATCAGGGCGCATCACAATCTCATGCTTCTTTGCGTCCCTGATATGTGATCTTTGATTTTTGACTCCAACGCGTCGTGTGCTCTCTATTGAGTATCCTCAAGTCCATACACAAGCTACCTGTCATCTTCTAATTACATGTCGTAGCCAACCCCATTTCCTCTTGCCTAGGCCATCACTCACCACACTCTGCTGCTCCCCACTGCCGTCATCATCTTCATATTCTCCATCACCGGGTCCGCTTGGTGCCAAGGCACCCTTCCTGACATCGCCTTCGCTCACCGTTCTCCGCCTCTGTCGCTCCTGCTCGAGCGTCATGTTCGCCATAACATCAGCAATCCCTCGCCCACTCAGCCTCCTTCCTCTTTCTCGTAGCTGGATAGCAAAACCCGGACTGATAGGGGACAGCCCAATCTGAAATCCTGTGCCTAGCGTGTTGATGGGCAACAACGGCGGGCGTCTATGTGAAAACGAAGCCCTGCAATCATCAAGTGTTGTCCGCCGTCGATGGCTGGCACGCGAGCGGACTGTTGAGGGGAGGATTGATGGCTCCCTTTCACGAGAAAGATAATGACGGGGATTGGGACGCAGAGACGCTGATGTACCCGATTCTTGACCAGTCCTCCTAAGATCAGGTATATCAGACTCCGACCTTGTCCCTCTTTCCATTAGAGGTGAATGGAATTCAACTGCAAACCTCGACGGAGTATGAGGAGCATTCTCAACATCGAAGGAATCTTCATTCATAGCGGACGTTTCACCAGTATCCGAATCGTTGCTCTTGCCCCATGTCTCGATATCCTGCTCTTTGACACCAGATTGTACACTGACAATCCAGACGCCACCAAGAAGAATGGTCATCCCCAAAGCAACCAGACCGAGATGAAGAGGGGGTATGAGAGAGAATTGATCGAAGTAAATCAATCCGTTCATGATCGAAGATGCGTTGTAAAAACAAAAGGCCGCTACAACGAGTGTTCGTCATCAATTCAAAGACTAGACAGCCAACGCTTACATGGACAGACCAACGTCGGATCGGCTAATATTAGCGCCTTGTGTAGATACCATAGCTGCAACAGTGCAAATATAACAAGACCAAGGACCAATACCCATGCTTGCCATCGCCAGAATTGATTTTGGCCTTGCAATGTCAGAAGAAGGAGCTCAACGCCACTCTTTGCAAAGAGGAGACACATGCCGGAGATGATACCGCAGAAAGAGGAATATGATATAGCGAGTAAAAGGCGCGTGCGGTTGATGGCTCGTGTATCAGGGTGATTGCACTTTCCATACAAGGAGGCTGCCGGTGAGACTGTTGAACGTTCGAGTAGGGGCGTCTGCTCCGTGGAGATGCCAGCATCTGCTGCGGGAGTCGGTAGACCTGGTTGAGAAGGGACAAGTGCGTGGGTAGAATGGGTATCCGAAGAAGATGATATTAAAGGTGGATTAGATTGAGATATGCTACGAGAGAGGGCGAAATCCGCTATATGAGTCTATCGAACCGTCAGGGAGTTCATGTAAAGGTAGAAGAAATAATGAGACCATACAGCTGCGAGACAGATTAGGACCACAGAACCAAGTATTGAGAAATATACTATAGACGTCGGCCTACTGAAAAGGACAAGGAGATCTTCTAGTGACCGCGTTGGTTCTGATACGATACCGAAGAATGCGATGAGCACAGCACCCCCAGCAATGAGGACGGTACCGAGGATCATCCACGGAGAAAAAACATCGTCCAGAATAAAGCGGGCAAAAAATGCGTTCCAAAGGAGAGATACAGCACCTAAAGGCGCAAGTATCACAACGGGAAGTGAAGCAATTTGCACCAGGGAACCAATGACGTTGGAGGAAATGAATATAGCAAAACCGAGCAACCATAGTCTGTATGAACGGGGGAAAGACGTGAGTTATAGACACTAGGGGTATCGAGAGCAGAACTTACGGTCTCCGATGCTCGACACGTTGCTGGTGTTCGGGCAGGAGCTGGTTTAGAACATGGCTTTTGCGTTGGATGGTGAGACCGAGAGATTGGACGAATGAAGCAAAGAGACCGATTATGATACCCAAAGGGATAGAAATTTGCGTAGTGTACAGAGTGGTATCAGACATGGCCTGCTGTTCAGTGTTAGCAGCTGGAGGCCATGATATGATCGTGTGACGACAAAAATAAATAATTCTTATGCATGCATAATCTGAAGATTATACACAATTGGTTTGGTCCATAAGTACATACATACATGTTGTACACGTATTTAATCCATTTCTTCGATCTGGATATCGTCGTCTTCAAAATCGTCAATGTCCATACCATCTTCTCCAGATATTCCTGCATGATTGGATATGATTTCGAGCCGATTATGAGGCCCATCAAAACGCACTCGGACGGTTTCACCATCACGAATGCGATCCGAAAGGAGCATCACCGACAACGGGTTGAGAAGCTCGCTTTGAATAGCTCGATTGAGAGGACGAGCACCATACGCAGTCGAATACCCTACAGACATTAGGTAATTCTTACTTTCGGCGTCGATATCAAGTTTGATCTTCCGATCTGTAAGGCGATCCTCCACTTCTTTTAACCGAAGATCAACAATCTTCAGTATGTGTTGGCGAGATAGAGCACGCTGCAAACAAGTTATGAGTGTCATTGATGAGATATCCAAGTGCATATGCTCACGAAGATGATGATTTCGTCTATCCTGTTGACAAACTCTGGAGGGAAATGTGCTTGTATTGCACCCATCACCAAAGACTTAGTTTCCGGGCGCACTGGTCCTTCGCCCATATCGTTAAGATAAGATGCGCCAAGATTGGAAGTCATAATAATGACAGTATTTCGGAAATCGACCACCCTCCCCTGGCCGTCTGTGAGACGACCATCGTCAAGGACTTGGAGGAATAGGGTGACGAACTCCCGACACGCCTTTTCTACCTCATCCACCAAGACGATAGAATAGGGTTTCCGCCTCACATATTCTGTGAGCTGGCCACCAGCATCGTAACCCACGTACCCCGGAGGCGAGCCAATAAGACGGGAGATTGAGTGCTTTTCCGAATACTCAGACCCATCAATCCTAATCATTGCGTCGGGTGAATCAAACAAGAGTGTCGCAAGCTGAGACAAGTATTCAGTCTCAAATTTATCATTATGAAAAATCAAAACTTACCGTTTTTGCAAGTAGTGTCTTTCCTGTTCCAGAAGGACCAGCCATCAGGAAGCTCGCTACTGGCCTATTCGGGTTACGAAGTCCGCTTCTCGACAATCGTATGGCATTGGCAACAGCCTTTACTGCGTCGTTCTGGCCGACGACGCTGTTACCTAACACCTTGTCCATCTTCAAAAGTTTCTCGCGTTCTGTGGACACTAGCCTGGTGACGGGAATAGATGTCCATCTTGCGACAATCTCGGCAATTTGCTCTGGGGTGACGGTATCCGCACCACCGCCAGCCACAGCGTCCTCTGCCGCCTTCTTGGCTTCCAATTTTTCAAGGCGAGATTGAAGATCAGGGATTGCATAGTACTTCAGGTCGGAGGCGGTCTCAAGATCACGTCTAGTCCGCAGAAAGATGAGTCCAAAGTAAGGAACAGTGAAAAACGATGCCTGACCTTCGCTCAGCGTCCTCAAATTTAACTTTCAATTCATCCATCTTCCTCCTCAGCTCGTTGATCTCGTCACCCCTTTTCTTCTCATTCTCGTAAGCTGCCCTCAATGGTTGAAGTTTTTCCTCGACCTCTGAAATGGCCTTTCGTGCAGATTGCAGACGCTCCTTGCTAGCCGCGTCTTTCTCGCGTTCTAGAGCGTGTATTTCAACTTCCAATTCGAGCTTGCGGCGTTGCAATGTGTCTATTTCCTCAGGCTCTGTCTCCCGCGTTACGCGAACGCTGCAAACATCGGCATTAGCGGACAGTAGATTGATAGGAATGGGATACAGACCTGGCACATGCCTCATCGACAAGGTCGATCGCTGAATCAGGGAGTCGCCTGGATGTCAAATAACGATGTGCAAGTTGCGCAGCAGATATAAGGGCACCATCGAGGATGCGTACACCATGATGAACTTCATACTTTTCACGAATACCACGAAGAATGCTGATAGTGTCCGGTACAGAAGGCTCGTTGACGATGACCTGCGCGAAGCGTCGCTCCAATGCAGCGTCAGTTTCAATGTATTTCCTGTATTCGGCCAGGGTTGTTGCTCCAATGCAGCGAAGTTTACCACGAGCAAGAAGGGGTTTGAAGAGATTGGCAGCATCCATACCACCACCTTCTCCACCCCGACCTGCCATGATGAGATGTAGCTCATCAATGAATAATATGACTCCCGGACCACCCTCGTCGGCTGCTTTCTCCACTTCATTGAGAACTGACTTGATCCGTTCTTCGTACTCTCCTTTGTACTTCGCTCCAGCCATAAGAGCCCCCATATCGAGTGAATATAGTCGAGCGATGAGACTGGCAGGAACATCACGCTTGACGATGCGTTGGGCGAGACCTTCGGCGATCGAGGTTTTGCCGACACCGGGTTCACCAATGAGCACAGGGTTATTCTTGGTCCTAGAAGAAGTGAGATATTTATCGATGTTGATATATCGAGACATACGAACCTTCTGCACAAAATCCGGACAGCACGTCGTATTTCGTTATCTCTGCCAATGACAGGGTCGATTTTGCCCTCCTCAGCTAGTGCCGTCAGATCAACAGCATATTTCGACAAAGCGTCAAAGCCTTGCTCTGCAGATTTAGATTCTACACGACGGTTTCCACGGATTTGATCAATGGCGGTGATGAGACTGGCCTCAGTGAGCCCGAGCTCCTTCAAAAGACCGGATATAGTAGGATCCTTTACGAGAGCTCGAAGTAGATGGTCTTGCGCAATATAAGAATCATGCATAGTCTTTTGCAGGTTTTGGGCTTCGCGGAGAACTTTCAGCGCGGCTGAGCTGAGGGAAGTTTCATCGGGAGGTGGACTTTGAGTAGGAATGCGGACAATAGCTTTTTGCAACGCGCGTTTCACAGCCAACTGAAATAGACAGAGTCAATGAGATAACAGTGCAAGGGGCTTGAGTCTGATAATATCTATACCGGATCTCCTCCAGCTCTCTGTATCACGGAAACAAATAACGGTGTGGGACCCCCCGAATTTTGTTGAACACCCCCAGGGATGGCTTCTCCTGCACCCTCGTTTATGAGGACGAAGGATATGTGCACTGGATAAACTGTAAACGGATTAGAGGGGACTGAAGGATAAAAAGACTGAAATGCAAGTACCTTGAGCATTTGCGTAATCTCTGGCGAGTTGAAAAGCATCAGATAGAGATTGCTGGGTTTTATCAGTAAAGTCGAAGTTGGAAGCCATGTCTTGGGGATGCACGTTCGGGGCGGCTTCCTTTTTATAGTCACCCTCTCCATTGTCCAGTTACATCCACAGCCGAGTCGAATGTTCTGGATTGACGTCATAGTGTCTATCATCACGTGCCGACTCTAGCTGCTCGGCAGTGCTCCGACTCGCAAAAAATTCGCTGTCATTCAAGACTAGTGCTACTGGTACATACTTAATGGTTGGAAAAACATCACAGCTTAGACTTCAAATGAATTATATCCAAACGACGCCACTTACTCGTACATCAGCGCCACCATTTTGCATGGAAAAACAAAGTTGTACTGACCCAAGGCGGCAACTGCTTTGCAGTCTCAGATAGAGTGTCAGTAAACTTGGGCACCCTTCTCTCTTTGAAAGAATTGACTCCTTCCTCGGCGTCTTTGCTTTTCCCAAGAACACGTATAGCCATCGAGTCAAGAAGATGATTCTCTTCAATAGAATCCCCAGGATGCTGAATCAACGCCTTGGTATACGCTATTGAAGGCTGTGAAGTATTCGACACGAGCTCCTCAGCGAACACTTTTGCAGCCGGGAACACGTCTTGACGTGACGTAATGATTTGCTGATAAAGGCCGTGAATGATAGGCGAGTCCGGAGTCACAGTAGCGCCCGTCAAAAGAAGGGAACTCGCCCGTGAGTGCCCAAGCAGACGAGGTAACAAGTAAGTTGATGTCGCTGTCAGGGGTAGCCTGTTCCATCAGATTGCCGAGTCTTTGGTTTCGGACCACATACCTTCAGCTACGATTCCGCGGCGTACAAATGGGAAAGTTAACTTTGCACCAGCCCAGACGAAACGGAAGTCAAAGGGAAGCTGGAACGCTGTAACCCCTGCTCCAGCCTAAAGGTGATAAGAGACGAGATGATTGAACGATCATTTCCTAACACATACGGCATGGCCATTCACTGCTGCAATGGTTATCTTACGACATCTGTAGATTACTATGGAAAGGGCACCACCCGAGTCACGATGAGCTGTTGGTCCTGGTTTGGTAGTGCTGAGAAACGTCATAACTCAATACAGACCATGGACCCCTTCTTCCTCAGTCTCCTCCCATAGCAAGTCCCAGCCCCCGGAGATGTCAGCCTACAAAGAAACACATCAACTTTGAGGTTGACATTGAGAGGGAACTTCACGTACACCAGAACAGAAAGCTGGTGCTGACGGGTCCGCGGTGAGAATGATAGCACACACCCGATCATCTTTGTCACACAATTCAAATACTTCTTTTAACTCGAGAATAATATTTTTATTGATTGTATTCCTCCTAAAGTTGAAACACGTTTCATGAGCAGCCTTGTGTGTATCATGCAGAACAGGCACTCACTGCTTTGGGCGATTGAGCATGATTACCACAATAGCTCCCTCCAAGGAAACTATAATGTCCTTGAACCCTAAACTGCTATAGTCCGGTAAGACCATGATTCGACAATTGTCTGGGTCGAGGGTTAATAGCCCTCAAGAATGGAACGAACACGCCTTTATAATAAGCTAGACTTTAACAAACTTACGGGGAACTGAGTGTGAATGGGTAGCATCGAGTTGATGCGTGATTCACGTTTGGAGGGGCGTTGGGAATATCCTCTTCCTACATATACTCAGAAAAAAAGAGCTGACTCAGCAATCTATATTCCGCCGTTGTTATCTTTTGCTCTCTCTCAAGTTCCTTCGTCGTTCTCGATTTCATTTATTCCATGTACATTGGCTTTTTCATTGCTACACAATCATGTTGAATGGAAGCGGAATCAAGATCTTCTCAGGTGTGTATAACGAATCAAAGCGTTTGTCACCTTGTTTGACCCCTTCTTTACAGGGACCAGCCATCCTGAACTCGCAGAAATCATAGCTAGGCGGTAAAGCATCCTTGTACAATTTCTCTTCTTCCTGTGACTAGCTTTTTGATCACAGGATTGGACTACCTCTTTCCAAGGCCGAGATCACTCGCAGCGGCATTGGGGAAACTAGCGTCCGGGTCGCAGAGTCTGTGCGTGAGGACGACGTATACATAATCAACACTGGGTGTGGGGCAGTCAACACAGCTCTTATGGAGCTATGCATAATGATTCATGCCTGCAAAATTGCAAGCGCTAAAAGGATTACTGCCGTGATTCCGTTGTTCCCGTATTCACGACAGGACAAAAAGGACAAGAGCCGAGCCCCCATTACAGCCAAACTTGTAGCCAACATGATTCAAAAAGCAGGCTGTGATCATGTCATCGTCAGTATTATCCATCTTTTCGAGGATCAAATACGCGAACGATTTGTTCCTGTCTTAGACCATGGATTTGCATGCGTCACAGATTCAAGGTTTCTTTGACGTCCCTGTTGACAAGTAAGTTCTACCGTGTTCTTCGTGTTGTATTGACTGATATTCCGTTGCTGTAGTGTATGTGCCATTTACCTTGTCATATACGACTAGCACTGATTTCGGTTGCTTTTCCTTGAAGCTTTACGCGGAGCCGTCAGCGATCCTTTATATTCGGACACACTTCAATATAGATGATGTGGTGATTGTTTCCCCAGATGCTGGAGGAGCCAAAAGGTACGATCGGGTGGCTCAAGTGATATTTATTGACCTTAGCGATATATCTACAGAGCGACTTCGATTGCGGACCGTTTGGGTGTGGACTTTGCATTGTTTCACAAAGAACGTAAAAAGGCAAATGAAGTTTCACGCATGGTCCTGGTAGGACACGTTCGGGACAAAATTGCTATTCTAGTGGACGATATGGCAGACACATGTGGCACGCTTTGCCTAGCTGCTCAGCATCTCTCGGAGGCTGGAGTATCGAAGGTATATGCGATCGTTACGCACGGAATCCTGAGTGGTAATGCGCTGAAATCTGTCGAAGAAAGCGCATTAGAGAAATTAATTGTGACGAACACCCTTCCGCAGACGGAGAATCAGGCCGCCTGTTCAAAAATTGAAGTCATTGACATTGGAGTCGTGCTTGGGGAGGTAATCAGGCGCAGCCACTACGGCGAGAGTGTCTCGAAACTGTTTCACGAGGTTCCGTACTAGAAGAACAATGTATGACTAGATGTATTTCCTGTGTTCCGTATGTAACCAAAACAAGACGGGAAACCGGCATATGCCAAAATCAGGCATGGAGGGATCAAGTGTTCGTGACAGATCCGAGAAAAGGTCAGCTGAGCAGCTTGAAGTCTAACGAGACTCGGAGGATTGACCGTGCATCAGTCCACTGTACGTCGTCGTCGTCGTCGACAGTCACGGCGCCCGCTCTTTTGTCGGTCTTGCTCACTCGACCAGGCGCCCTTCCCTACTACATCCTACGATTTTTACCAGCTGTAGCCGTTCGGTTCCATTTTGTCTGATCCCGAGTCGCTCCCTACTCGGCCTTTTTCTGCTCGCTTGGCCGCTGGCTTGCAGCGAATAACAAAAACAAGCTATATCATCAATTAACTTGACTGTTTGCCAGCAACTAACCCTTCGTTCTACCCTACTTACTACCTTCACCTCTTCCTTCAAGTCTACCTCCGGTCCTGGGCAATGCTAGGCGTATCATGTACGCAACCTCACCTCATGTCCACAATGGCCATAATCTCTCCCCCTACGACAACCACTATTCAAATGGCCAGCCGATTCCTCAGCATTCGCCTAATCCACCCAACCCACCTCCGCCACCATCACAACGTTCAGCATCGTCGGTGCCCAAAGAACCCATCGTCGTTGTCGGGATACCCAGTGTTTCGATACAGAACGATCGCCTTGTCGTCGGAAGTTCTCAGAGCAGTTGGTTTTTTTTCTCGTATTTCCGGTTTGTACTCGACTGATTTTCACCAGGTTCAACGCGCTCCTACACCCCCCTCAAGGTCTTGGGTGATGGTTCGTTTGGAACCGTGTGGTTGTGCGATTGGCATGGGACGTTACCCCCCAATACCCCCCTATCACCTATGCAATGCGGAGCAGGCGCAAGACCAGAGTGGGCTGGAAAACGATTGGTGGCAGTCAAGCGAATGAAGAAAAGATGGGAAGGTGGATGGGATGAATGTCAAAAACTCAAAGAGCTCGAGGTAAGCACCATTCCACGTTTAACCAGACCATAACTAAGGCCAAGTATTGCAGTCTTTGCGTGCCATTCCTTTCCATCCAAACATCATCCCTCTTTACGACTTCTTTCTACTCCCAGCTACCAAGGAACTTTATTTCGTCTTCGAGTCTATGGAAGGCAATCTTTATCATTTAATCAAGACCCGCAAAGGCCGACCACTGGCGGGTGGTCTAGTGGCTTCCATCTTTCTTCAAATTGTGTCCGGTCTCAATCATATACACACTTCGGGATACTTCCATCGCGACATGAAACCAGAGAATGTCCTCGTGACGACCACTGGTCTTTTCAATTACATACCTGTTTCACCTATTGCACGACCAGGTACTACGGAAGGTGACGTTGTGGCAATCATCAAACTCGCTGATTTTGGCCTCGCTCGAGAAACCAAAAGCAACCCCCCTTACACCGAATATGTCTCGACACGCTGGTACCGTGCACCAGAGGTCCTCCTACTCAGTCGCGATTATTCAAATCCTGTGGATATGTGGGCATTAGGAACGATAATGGCGGAGCTGGTGAACCTTCGTCCCTTGTTTCCCGGTTCAGATCAAACCGATCAAGTTGCCAAGATTTGTGAGATTCTCGGAGATCCTAGCGATGAGTATGGGCTGGATTTGCATCAGGGGCCGTTGGGCGGTGGAGCTTGGCCCAAAGGTATTAAAATGGCGAAAGCGTTTGGATTCCATTTCCCCAAGGTATGTAATTTTTGGTCCGAGCTGTATAGAGTATTGACTATGGATTCAGCTCAAGCCAAGGGACATACACACACTCTTTGATCGAAGTGTTCCCCTATCCTTGATTCACTGTATACGCGACTTGCTAAAGTATGACCCGGACAAAAGGTTGACGAGCCGTCAATGCCTAGAGCATGCTTATCTGCGCGAAACGATACCCCGGAACAATATTCCAATACCCACCGGACTTCGCGTCTCGACGTCAAGTTCCTCCACTACCGCCACATCGAATGGGAAAGCACCTCACACGATCCCGTTGTCCATCCCCCACTCTAATGTCTTACACCATCACAACAGCTTTGCTATGCCGAATACGCATCAATCTACTTCGGCTTCTCTTGCCCGCAATTCGCAGACGGAAAATGGCATGTATTCTTCACCCCGTGGATCTGGGGGCATACAAGAAGAACACCGACATCCCGCTTGGGTACGTCCAAATGGAATACACTTGCCACCCGTCGACGGTCCCGATTCTCCCATGGATGTTTCCCCTCAAGGAGATCTACCAGAGCCACAGTATCAACACATGGGCGTGCAAAGTTCTTCAATGGTTCCCGAATATCCTGCACGGCCAAATTTGGAGCGTGATCGTACATCGGACCATCCTGGCGTCATTCCTCCTCAGGGAAATAAATTTGGGAAACTCGGCTCACTATCTTTTGGAAAGAAGAGCAGCAAATGGGGTCTGAGTATGTTTGGTAGTGACAAGACGCACCTCCCGCCTCTGGACGAAGTGCCACTCCCATCATCGAGTTCAACACCCTCATTGAAGCGGACGCAATCCTCAAGTACGGATAGCAGGTCGTTGCAAGAGCCCTCTCCTGTTCGAGAACGCACGGATATTGATGTTAAGAAGATTAAGAAGGAGGCTGAGCGGGTACAGAGGGAGGCGGAGAAACAACGGCGAAAACTGGCGGAAAAGACGCAAAGAGAACAAGCACGAGCTGTTATGCAAAAACGTAACCAGATGCAGAAGACGGGCAATGAGCTTGAGTGGCTCGGAGGGAATGAACAACGTCTCGAGTTTTCGGAGAAGAACAAATTGTCCTCGACAATGACCCGGCAGAATCAGAGCAGCACAGTGAACGCGGCTGGAGCGCGCTTTGTGGCACCAGCAGACAGTGGAGAGCGGGACAGGCGTAGCGTCAATGAACGAGTTTCGAAGGCGCGACGGCGAGAGTTCGATGACGATCATTCAATGTCGTCTTCAGACGTACACAGTATGAGTCGGATGTCATCAATATCGTTTGCCACGGTGGATAGCGACCCCGGCCCGTCGCGCGCGCGAAATCGACTGAGTGTATTTGGTATCAATAGGATGACCTCGATGTCGTCGTTACGGACTTCGTTCGATGAATTTGCTCCCTCCGCGCGTTCGTCTAACTCCTTCTCGCTAGAAGGACAACTGGCACATGATTTCCACGTTCAGGCATCTGTTAATTCAATGTCTCCTCCTCCTATGCAGTTCCTCTCGCTCTCCCCCACCATGTCCCCTTCCCCATCCTGGAACCATGCTGGTGAAACTCAAACCCAGTTTGTCCAAAATCCGCCGTACCCCCATTTTGATTACCCAGGTCAATCTCCGCGCCTCGGTAACACGCCAAAATCTGCCAAGTCAAATATTAATCCCATATTCAAAGTGGTGAGTTACGAATGGGACCATCTGGATGGTCTCGCGCCTGATCATATTGAAAAATTGGTTCAGCCGCCACTCCCCCCACAAAGTGCAGATAGTGAATCGTCCAACGCACTCCCACCATTCTCCCAGCTTGACGCTATCGCAGGAGGCGAATATCCCCCGCTTTCCCCAATGTCTTTCGTTACGACCCCTTCAGAAGACGCTTGATCTTCGTCTGAAGCTGATCATTCTCACGTTCTTTGGTCGAGAATCACCTCACGTTCCTTCAGCCACCCCACACATTATTCACTTCATATTTTTGGACTGAGGTATTGCCTCGTCCACATGCATATAATCAATCCTTCAATCATTGATTCTAACCCTCTCACTTGCTCCTAATGGGAGGTTTTCTGTCTCTTACCATACTCACTTTGTTCTTTAGTTGCACTATGTCAGCCGGAGTTACGTATATAGTAGAGACCAAGTGTATTTTTACGCTCACTGGCTTGTATAAGGTCAATAATCACTCAGGGAATTCAAAGTCGGAAATTGTCGGGTACTTTGTAAAGCTGGCACAGCAGGACCCCGGGGATAAGATGACGGTTGATATGATAATCGACGATGTATTCTGTACGATGTCTACATGAACCAATAATGTTAATGATGGTGCGGTGCCTGTTCAAAGCGGATGCCACTATCCGAATCATGATTAGGTTCAGTACCGCAACTAAATGAAAATACATAGACGCACCAATAACTTGACAAATGCGGCATCCAGCTGGAGTCAGCAGGGCGTCTGGCAAAGAGAATAGTGAAGTACGGACCCACATGCACGAGGTCCAGGCGCATCCTATAAGGAATCGATGTTACCATATTTCTGGTGTCCAATATGTAAAAAACACCTACTAGATTGATAAAAATTTTTGGATGTCCCAAAGGACCACCCCCTACAGAAGGCATCAGACCATATTGTTGAGGTATAAAGTAAAAATACGCACCACCATCACAGACGGCCTTCCGCCCATGCACCAATCTCACTGGCTCATTTGCAATGAGTTCCATCGCGCTTAGTGGATTGGGCTGCAATTCCAAAGCAGTTTGCTCAAACCGAGCACCAGTAGTGGCTGTAGCACGGGGTTGCTGGTTGATTGACCATGTTGTTGGATAGTTCGGTGCCTGGGAAGTAGGGAGAGAGGGAGATTTTTCAGGAATCGAAGAGGAGGCAGCGCGGGCGAGGATTTGAAGAGCACGGTTGAACTGTGGAACGAGGCGGCGACTGAGCATCGTTGTAGTGAGTCAAGTTCCTCCGTGACGGTAAAGTCTCCCACGCAACCAATATCATGTCTCTGTACAAATACCTCGAAGAGCCTTTTGGTCCTTATCCGGAGAATGTAATTCTGTCTCCGAAATGCAAGAAACGTCTCAAACTGAAGTCATTGCGAATGGAATGCGGCGCTTCTCCTACTGGGTTCGTCCACACATCAAATTAGTAATTTACATATAGATTGACGGTTGAGATATCAGCTTGGATGAAACTGAGTTCATTGCAACACCTCCCAAGGGTAGCAAAATCACCCAAAACGTCACAAAATTCTACGGGATAATCAAGCTAGATAGTCTCGAGTGGTTGTCGTCTCGAGGTCAAAATTACTTGCAACAAGAACTGCATCGAAGACTGGTAGATCTCGACCGCGATCATAACTCTAAGGGCTTCACTCTCAGTGACATATACCGGGTCTCTGGAATTAGGGTGTGGATACAATGTATTAAAAGCATGAATGCTCGATTTTTGAGTAAGAGTTCATGGCACTTCGGGTTGCTTCATAGCTCATTCTACGCAAGCTTCCAACGGGTTTGAGACCTCTCTTGTTATCAACTCTGAAAACAGGTAGAAAAGAATAAATTAATTTGCACATACTGAATTTAGGATTTCTGCAGATTATACAATGTTCTCTCCTTTGACGCTGCAACGTTCAGACGTAGCCGGAATTTTTTGACTCGCTGGCGACTTTGGGTTTTAATTGAGAAGTTGATACAGGATGACCCTATGCAAACACCTATAGAGGAACGAAGTATCGACTGGTTGGTGGACCAATATCTTGTTCGACTTCAGAAAAACAACACTGAGCGGTTTCCTCGCCATGTTTCTCGGGCTGAGGTAATTGGTATTTTTGCTGCCCATGCCGACTGGATCCTTGCACAACATCTTGCGACTGCGGCAAAGACTGTACAGAAATTGAATGTCCAAAAATGGATCTCGTTTTGCACAGAAGTTCAGTCAGCTCGATTGAACGCAAGTCAAGAACCTGTTTCTCTGGGCTGGGGCTTACCTGAAAATGGAACAATTGAGGAAGATATATTATACCTTTCCCGTTTTGGTACCATAGGACCGGGGTGGAACAAAAAAATACATGATGCCCTGAAGAAATGCTCAAAAAACACTCAATTGGAGGTGAGTGATGCTTATCAGTACCGACCATTTCCGAGTCTTTACATTCTCAATAGAAGTCTCACGCATTCTCGCCGTTAACGACCGATGGCCATCTTCCGAGTACATGCCGACAGAAGCCTCCTACAGAATTTGTCTATGACTCCGACTTTTCGGAAGCATCGACATCTTCCTGTTCAGAATCTTCAGACGAAGATGAAGATCTTGTCATGGACCTCCTGAAAACTGATGTGCTTTACTCCCACCGTCCTGGGTTTCGTTCAGGCTATTTCGAATGGCAATGCCCGGCTTGTGATTACACCATCGATCTCCTTAATTTGAAGGAGGCCAACACAAAAGCTTTGGTGGGTGCAGATAGTCAGAAGCTGCGAGGCAGAACATGGAAGTTCTTGAAGGACGAAAATGTTCAGACGAGATTTTATGACATGGTCAAAGACCATTTCGCTGGGCATGTAAGTCCTGTTGCACAGTATATTTATGGCATTGCCTGACGCGCTGACCTCCAGGATGGTTTGCAAAACCCTTCTGAAATCACACGATACAAACATTGTTGAGTCAAGGCCGAGTCCACAATGTAGAGCTACACCCGAGCGAATAGGGCTTCCTATTTAATCATGTGTACTATTTTTACCGCAGAGGCGACATGATATAAAAACAAGTCAATTACCGTAAGAGCTTGTCGGTTCCAACAGGCACCTACAGGTATAGATTTCAGATATTTTTTACTTGACAGGTGCTTATTTCGTACCTTCCAACCGTGAGCAGCCGCGGCCCTTTTGAATCCAGCCAATGCTTCTTGCGTATCATAGGGCCTGTGAATTTGAGGTATCAAACTTCGTCTAGAAAACATCGTATCAATCAGAATTGAACCAACCTGTCATAATCCAACGCGAGCCTTGCTGGCCGTGGTTCCAAATTAGATATCGCTAATTTGATTTGCAAAAGGACAGCAGAAACACTGACATAATTAAATGTTAGCCAGCTTTAAGAAAAGAGAAGAAAAGATTGACTTGTAACTAGGGAGCCATCCTACAATGATGTCATTTACGCAGAAGACAGACAAAGGATGAGAAGAACTCACCGTCAGATGTTAGGAGATCCATACAGATTGAGCCGCCTGATGAAAAGATGATCAGCATTGAGTATCTCGAAGAGGGAGAGCATCATACCTGCTGTTACATGCCCGCCCCCGCCTTGAATGAACGGTAAGAAACGCGGAGTCAGAATCCTGAAAAAAGGCGGAGCAATGGGAAATGCTGGAGGAAAGCGAATTTCAAAAATGACTGAATTTAGGTTCCTGAGAAAAAGAATGTTGGATTATTGAATGAGCGGTGAGATAAGTGCACAAACCTCGCCTTCAAATCACGAGCAATCGGGAGATCATCATCAAAAGAATGCATTTCGACAACCCATTGGAAAAGGTTATCGCCTATGAGATCTGGAGGCATGAACCATCCCAGTTCCTTCAAGCTTCGAGCATCCTGCTGTTCCTTCAACATTACCCTGAGTTCCCTCTGGACCGCCATCGTGGCACTTGGGGTTGCTTCAGATGGTGGTGGCATCAAATGTTCTACGGTTCGTCTGACCCATTCTGGATCATGCTTCCAGTCAATGAATGTAGGTTCCTTGGAGACGCTGTGAGCGGAAATGATGGCTTTCGAGAACTCGCTGTTTTCGTAACATTCCATATCTACATCCATCATGTCATCACTATCTTCCTCATCCAAGATTTGGCTGGTTTGAGTGGAGATAACATTTCTCTCAAAAACAGCTGTATCTTCGTCGTCATTAGCCTCTCCTCGAAACTCCTCCTGACGGGCTGTGAGGAGCGCTGCAATTTGGTATGCGGGGTCTGGAATCTCAATACGTTTCGAATTGAGGGTCACAGGATGGGAAGGATCAAGCTGGACGAGAGGAAACACTCTCATTCTGCCAGGGTCCGGGACGGCGACAGATTCATAACTTAAATCGATAGCACCTTTGACCAGGAGATAGCGACTAGGATGAAAAAAATCGATGTGTTAACGACTTCCAATACAGTATCTATTTGACGTACCAGATGATCCAATGGGTGTCTTTGATCACAAAATAGGGATTTTGGCTCACAAATTCGTGAGGAAGGTTGACTAGTTCTGCTAGAGCCACACAATTGGTTGGACAAATTTTGCTCTTACGCCATGTAGACCGCCCAGGCTGTGCATAAGTACCCATAGATATGTTACCCTCTTTCGCAAGGTACACCCCTTGTCAATTCAATTGTCATTAGAGCATTCTCAGACATTTATATATCCCTTACCGTGTCCATACGCTCTGCCATTGGCTATTTCTTTGAACCAAAGACCATGTCGGATAATCTATAGACGTTAATCACAACTGAAGAGCATTGGTTTCATTCGCTCACTGAATGCCAATTTCTAAGTGCTGACCCGTGGAAGGCCTGTCAGATAGGGTCAATTCCTGCTCTCGTTACAGGGGCAAACAACGTACATAAAGTGACGGGTACGTAGCGGCGTTCGGGCTCCTTCGGCGCGCCTCATCTATGGCACTCTTAAACTTCGCCTCTGCATCAGGCGAACCGACGCTGAAGCGAAACTGTCGCCAACCAGGGTCTACATCCAGTGAGCCAATGAAAAGAATACGAACATTTCCTAATCTCACCTAGATTCTTTATAGATTCTTCTCCCGATGTGATTTCTTCAAGATATGCGGTACAAGAAGCAACACACCTTCCATCATTTATGAAACGTACACAAATTGAGAGAAAGCGAAGTTAACGCACCAGCGCAAAACAGACCATGCTGCTGGAGGAATTGCTGGATCCATGTCTTTGAGCCGCGGTTTTGCCTTCCCCGACTTGACTTTCCGTTCGAGGTGCTTCTTCATGTCATCAACCTACAAGAAGCAGACAATCAGGATGACCAGGGACCACGAGATGAGGTATGTCCTACCGAAGGCAGGGTGTCAATTAAGACTGCTATTGCAGCTCGCATCTGAAAAAGACGATGTTAATTCATGGGAAAAGATAACATAGCGCCAGATGAGACCATTGGCAGCGGTAAATCGTCAAAGTCACACATTCCGTCAGTGCCTACAGTGATTTGATTTGAAGAAATTTCATGCGAGGTCGGAACAGTTTGCGCGGTGGCACCCAGAAAACTTGGGTTTTTGGGTGGTTCCCTTATTTTGAAGACGTCCGGAAGTGGGACTCGAAGCCCTAAGCCGATAGGAAGAGGATCGTTTAGCACCTGTTCTGTGGCAGCTGCATGGGTTATTGACACAAGAAGATCGACAGTATTTGGGTTATGGATAATCTCGTACTGGAAAACGCTCGTAAAACTCGTGAAAACTGTGGAAAATTGAAACACTCGCCTCAAGGGACGGCCCTCGATTCAAAGAGTAATACTGGTAGGCGCAAAGTTTGCTATCACATACGTATGGCTTGAGAGCTTCGAAGCTGTTGTTAAGCTTGTTATGGCACACAAGACAGAACCGCGGGCAGAGCTAGAGAGTTCCAAATATTAAATGCCTATGAATTGAAACAGATAGATACGAACGGAAAGACGCCGAATGAGATAGCAGAAGGCTGTTAGTATTACGTTAACTTTGCTTTCTTTTCGAAGCCAAAGCAGAGGATCATGAGGTAGCTCATTTGTGTGTGCCAACTGAGATTCCTCTGCATCAGCTGCCAATAAATCCTGAATCAAGGATGAGTCTAGAAACTAAGGAAAAGTCTTCCCTCTCACTTGTTGCTGCATGCCAAAGACGCGATCTTCCGAAGTTTGTGTTTTTTCAACTATAGAAAGCAATAATTCCGCTCCAGCCCATCCAAGCCCAAATTTCCTTCTCAGCTGAATGAGCTTGAGCAAGGAGTGATCAAGTAGCGATTCCAACGAGCTGCTCAAACTAAAACGATCAAAACTTCCTTCATCATGTTCTTCTATCGCCGGAGTAGGTATTTGACTGTGCTCCGTCGAGTAGTTTCCATCGTAGTCGAATCCAAAGTCATCTAGGACTACTGCCTTCTCCGCCTGAATTCGAAGTTCGTCCTCTGCGTCGGCTTGTATGAGCCCATAGGTCTGCCCGGCATCCTTAGCGTATTCCTTTCCAGGTTTATATTTTCCGGTGAGACCAACTTTGAAAGTCAAGGATATTCCAGACCTCTGCGCTTGTGTGGTGTATGCGCCTTCACTATCAAGTGGAGGATATATATCACGAAATCCTGAGATGAGCAAAGTCAGATGTTGAGAGCGCGAGAGGAGGCGACGGTCCCAGGCCATCAAAGCACGAGGGGGAATGGATTTCGCAAGGACGACGACGGGGATCGATACTGAAATAGCCAGGTTATCATCTGCAAAGCGTAGAAGCCCTGGACGATATCCAGTCGCTACCACTTCCAGGAAATCACTTCCCAAATCACAATTTAGCATTTGGTCTCAAGAAGTTCGAGAGATGCTCACTTTTGCAAGTTCTGTGAATCTAATTTTTGCTTGCCAGCGGTACTTTCATCCACAAACTCCTCAAATTGATCAAGAGCCTCGTAATCACCAGCACTGTTATCGTCCTCATCAATGTCAAGTTCTTGAGACCCGGGTGCATGCGGTACAGTATGGGCTTGGCGTTTTGCGAAAGAACTCAGGATTTTTTGGATAGTTTCCTGAATGGTTCGTGAGGAGTCTGACGTCACACTTTCCAGGACGTCTAGAAGATGAGGTTGAAGATTCACGTTAGAAGAGGAGCAAAAAAACACATGGTTCTTGGGATAATCAGACGTTTCTTGTGAAAAGTGAGCGCCTGACAAATATACCAGAAATGATTTTTGCATACCGGATATCAATAGATCGAAAGCAAGTACATGCTGTCCATCGAGATCGCATATAGAAACCTCTATTGTTCCTTCGTCATCGCCGGCCTGTAAGTCTGGTTCACAGTCATTGGGGAAGCAAAAAGTCAATCTTCAATATATGAAGGCGACATACTTTGAATTCTAAACCCCTGTTCGACAACGTTTCCAGTGGCACATGCTTGCTCGATATCGGCCAAATCCGCATTGTATCTACGACGTCCTTTTAGGTGTGTGTTCTTTACTGTTGACCCCAGACCAGAAGATGTAGGCGCGTTGAGATCAGCAGCCATGTCGTAAGACTATAGAAAAGGTGTGTAGTACGAAATCGATGTATGCGTACTAGTCTCTAGGTACTTTGTGGGCGCACTCTGACTGTCGCAATCACGTACTTGAGTCTACTGTGACCTTTTTTGATGTGCCACAATAGTATAATCGTCAACGAAAGATTCAGAAGAATTTTGACTCGAATGCAATTGTGTTGAGGTAGGTTGATGTAATCAACGATTTTGAAAAACGAAAAAGAGCCTGTCAACAAAAATTCGCGATCGCAATCATTGAGTACTATCGAGTCAAGAAGATCGGTACCGGCATCACGTCTGGTGTAAGTTTACGGCCCCAGCATCCCCGACTCTCTTACGTAAGTAAGAGAGAGGGTTATGTTGTGTTACAGCTCATTTCATAACGATAGACCCCTTCGACTTACCCTTGTTTAGTTGTTTGTCTGATTTCCGCTGTCGTGCTTGTGAATTGCCTTGAATTGCCGAGATTTGGCCGAGATGTAGCGAAAACAACCATGATGTTCAACTTACTTACCATTTGAAATACATCAC